>JAZAYU010001561.1:0-28398 GCA_038501625.1 Corbicula japonica | reverse complement strand
TGTCCGTGAAGTACGCGGGGTAACGGGCTAGCGGTGTGGCGGGCTGGCAGTGTGAACTGGGCGGGCTAGCAGTCTAGCGGGCTAACAGTGTGAACTGAGCGGGCTAACAGTCTAGCGGGCTAACAGTGTGAACTGAGCGGGCTAGCAGGCTAACGGGCTAACAGTGTGAAGTGGGCGGGCTAACAGTGTAGCGGGCTAGCGGAGTGAACTGGGAGGGCTGGCGGACCAGCGGGCTAAACTTAAACACTTCATTGAATCAACATGAAAACGTTATGAAACATTTCCCAGCAGTGTGAAGTGAGCGGGCTAACAGTGTAGCGGGCTAGCAGAGTGAACTGGGCGGGCTGGCGGGCCAGCGGGCTAAACTTAAACACTTCATTGAATCAACATGGAAACGTTATGAAACATTTCCCAGCAGTGTGAAGTGGGCGGGCTAACAGTGTAGCGGGCTAGCAGAGTGAACTGGGCGGGCTGGCGGGCCAGCGGGCTAAACTTAAACACTTCATTAAATCAACATGAAAACGTTATGAAACATTTCCCAGCAGTGTGAAGTGGGCGGGCTAACAGTGTAGCGGGCTAGCGGAGTGAACTGGGCGGGCTGGCGGGCCAGCGGGTTAAACTTAAACACTTCATTGAATCAACATGAAAACGTTATGAAACATTTCCCAGCAGTGTGAAGTGAGCGGGCTAACAGTGTAGCGGGCTAGCAGAGTGAACTGGGCGGGCTGGCGGGCCAGCGGGCTAAACTTAAACACTTCATTAAATCAACATGAAAACGTTATGAAACATTTCCCAGCAGTGTGAAGTGGGCGGGCTAACAGTGTAGCGGGCTAGCGGAGTGAACTGGGCGGGCTGGCGGGCCAGCGGGCTAAACTTAAACACTTTATTGACTCAACATGAAAACGTTATGAAACATTTCCCAGCAGTGTGAAGTGAGCGGGCTAACAGTGTAGCGGGCTAGCAGAGTGAACTGGGCGGGCTGGCGGGCCAGCGGGCTAAACTTAAACACTTCATTGAATCAACATGAAAACGTTATGAAACATTTCCCAGCAGTGTGAAGTGGGCGGGCTAACAGTGTAGCGGGCTAGCGGAGTGAACTGGGCGGGCTGGCGGGCCAGCGGGCTAAACTTAAACACTTCATTGAATCAACATGAAAACGTTATGAAACATTTCCCAGCAGTGTGAAGTGGGCGGGCTAACAGTGTAGCGGGCTAGCAGTGTGAACTGGGCGGGCTGGCGGGCCAGCGGGCAAAACTTAAACACTTCATTGAATCAACATGAAAACGTTATGAAACATTTCCCAGCAGTGTGAAGTGGGCGGGCTAACAGTGTAGCGGGCTAGAAGAGTGAACTGGGCGGGCTGGCGGGCCAGCGGGCTAAACTTAAACACTTCATTGAATCAACATGAAAACGTTATGAAACATTTCCCAGCAGTGTGAAGTGGGCGGGTTAACAGTGTAGCGGGCTAGCAGAGTGAACTGGGCGGGCTGGCGGGCCAGCGGGCTAAACTTAAACACTTCATTAAATCAACATGAAAACGTTATGAAACATTTCCCAGCAGTGTGAAGTGGGCGGGCTAACAGTGTAGCGGGCTAGCAGAGTGAACTGGGCGGGCTGGCGGGCCAGCGGGCTAAACTTAAACACTTCATTGAATCAACATGAAAACGTTATGAAACATTTCCCAGCAGTGTGAAGTGGGCGGGCTAACAGTGTAGCGGGCTAGCAGAGTGAACTGGGCGGGCTGGCGGGCCAGCGGGCTAAACTTAAACACTTCATTAAATCAACATGAAAACGTTATGAAACATTTCCCAGCAGTGTGAAGTGAGCGGGCTAACAGTGTATCGGGCTAGCAGAGTGAACTGGGCGGGCTGGCGGGCCAGCGGGCTAAACTTAAACACTTCATTGAATCAACATGAAAACGTTATGAAACATTTCCCAGCAGTGTGAAGTGGGCGGGCTAACAGTGTAGCGGGCTAGCGGAGTGAACTGGGCGGGCTGGCGGGCCAGCGGGCTAAACTTAAACACTTCATTGAATCAACATGAAAACGTTATGAAACATTTCCCAGCAGTGTGAAGTGGGCGGGCTAACAGTGTAGCGGGCTAGCAGAGTGAACTGGGCGGGCTGGCGGGCCAGCGGGCTAAACTTAAACACTTCATTGAATCAACATGGAAACGTTATGAAACATTTCCCAGCAGTGTGAAGTGGGCGGGCTAACAGTGTAGCGGGCTAGCGGAGTGAACTGGGCGGGCTGGCGGGCCAGCGGGCTAAACTTAAACACTTCATTGAATCAACATGAAAACGTTATGAAACATTTGCCAGCAGTGTGATGTGGGCGGGCTAACAGTGTAGCGGGCTAGCAGAGTGAACTGGGCGGGCTGGCGGGCCAGCGGGCTAAACTTAAACACTTCATTGAATCAACATGGAAACGTTATGAAACATTTCCCAGCAGTGTGAAGTGGGCGGGCTAACAGTGTAGCGGGCTAGCGGAGTGAACTGGGCGGGCTGGCGGGCCAGCGGGCTAAACTTAAACACTTCATTGAATCAACATGAAAACGTTATGAAACATTTCCCAGCAGTGTGAAGTGGGCGGGCTAACAGTGTAGCGGGCTAGCAGTGTGAACTGGGCGGGCTGGCGGGCCAGCGGGCAAAACTTAAACACTTCATTGAATCAACATGAAAACGTTATGAAACATTTCCCAGCAGTGTGAAGTGGGCGGGCTAACAGTGTAGCGGGCTAGAAGAGTGAACTGGGCGGGCTGGCGGGCCAGCGGGCTAAACTTAAACACTTCATTGAATCAACATGAAAACGTTATGAAACATTTCCCAGCAGTGTGAAGTGAGCGGGCTAACAGTGTAGCGGGCTAGCAGAGTGAACTGGGCGGGCTGGCGGGCCAGCGGGCTAAACTTAAACACTTCATTGAATCAACATGAAAACGTTATGAAACATTTCCCAGCAGTGTGAAGTGGGCGGGCTAACAGTGTAGCGGGCTAGCAGAGTGAACTGGGCGGGCTGGCGGGCCAGCGGGCTAAACTTAAACACTTCATTGAATCAACATGAAAACGTTATGAAACATTTCCCAGCAGTGTGAAGTGGGCGGGCTAACAGTGTAGCGGGCTAGCAGAGTGAACTGGGCGGGCTGGCGGGCCAGCGGGCTAAACTTAAACACTTCATTAAATCAACATGAAAACGTTATGAAACATTTCCCAGCAGTGTGAAGTGGGCGGGCTAACAGTGTAGCGGGCTAGCAGAGTGAACTGGGCAGGCTGGCGGGCCAGCGGGCTAAACTTAAACACTTCATTAAATCAACATGAAAACGTTATGAAACATTCCCCAGCAGTGTGAAGTGGGCGGGCTAACAGTTTACCGGGCTAGCAGAGTGAACTGGGCGGGCTGGCGGGCCAGCGGGCTAAACTTAAACACTTCATTGAATCAACATGGAAACGTTATGAAACTTTTCCCAGCAGTGTGAAGTGGGCGGGCTAACAGTGTAGCGGGCTAGCGGAGTGAACTGGGCGGGCTGGCGGGCCAGCGGGCTAAACTTAAACACTTCATTGAATCAACATGAAAACGTTATGAAACATTTCCCAGCAGTGTGAAGTGGGCGGGCTAACAGTGTAGCGGGCTAGCAGAGTGAACTTGGCGGGCTGGCGGGCCAGCGGGCTAAACTTAAACACTTCATTGAATCAACATGAAAACGTTATGAAACATTTCCCAGCAGTGTGAAGTGGGCGGGCTAACAGTGTAGCGGGCTAGCAGAGTGAACTGGGCGGGCTGGCGGGCCAGCGGACTTAACTTTAACTCTTCATTGAATCAACATGAAAACGTCATGAAACATTTCCCAGCAGTGTGAAGTGGGCGGGCTAACAGTGTAGCTGGCGAGCGGTGTGAACTATGCGTTTTTTTTTAAACAGTTATTCGGGTTATCGATATTGAAAAGAAAAGATTCAACGCATACGTTTGTTTTGTAAATACAGATTTTATTGATACAAATGTATTAAAAGGTAGATTAAACTGTACTGATGCATTATCTCGAAAATAAATGTGTTTTTTTCCCTCCTGTTTGAGGCCCCTATCCGGGTAACCCCTTTTATTGCAAGTATGCATTATACAAATTCACAGTAAAGTTAAATACAATACATATAACATGTTATTTTTTAGATGCAATTATAGCAATTTTAAGACATTATGAGATATAATACTCGTAAGGATATAATGTAAGGTGGCCTCAGAAAATAGTATATTTAACGTATATAAAACGACTCTGAACTTAGCGAACCTTGCACATTCTATATGAATTTTTAAAGTTTGAATAATTTGTGTATCTAGATGTGATTAAAAACGGTTATTCGGAAATACAAAAATTAGATTTTTCTCAGTGTTTTGTCAGGATAATAATTGTTATGATTCTTTAACTATCCTGTAAACTGTTTCAAAATTTTTATTGAAAGTGTCTTGTTTTCCTTGTAAAATTGCAATATAGTATTTTGACTCTAGTTTTTGTTTTAAATATGTCTTAAAAAATTGAACAGAAAGATGTGAATCACAATTTTCTCTAAATTTTGACTTATAAATGTAGTATTTAACGAGAACAGATAAATATTTTCCAATACAATTGTTTTCCTGAAAAGAGAAAATAAAATGTCTGTTGTTCAAAGAAAAATCTACCCTACATTGTTCTGCAAGCCATTTTTGAATTCTCGTTAGAAATAGATGTATAATCGGACATTCTAAGAAGAGATGTTCAATGGTTTCCCTAGTTTGATTACAATAAGAACACAATTCGTCTGTTACTTTATTTATCTTAAATAGAAATGTTTTTGTAACCAAAATTTTGTTGTTTATTTTAAATTGAAAATTTTGAAGTTTAATTTCTTTAATAGTTTTTAAGTTAGGAAATATCTGTTTACAATTGTTTTCGTTTAAATTTAATAATAAATGGTTCCATTTGTCTAACTTATCTGGTTCATTTGAAACTCTCAAATGTTCATAAAATAATTTTGAACCCGTGTTATTTTTAAGAAGAATCGCAATATAGGCATTAGTACACATGTTTATTTTTACATTCTTAGTATTTTCGGTGTTGTTAGAAATTTTCTGTCTCCATTCTAATGGTATATTATTTAAAAATAATAATCTAAAAAGGTGCCTTGAAATCTGTAACGTTCTTTTAATTGTTCAAATGTTAACAGAAGACGATCTTCCCCGTAGAGGTCGATAACATTAATAACATTTTTTTTGTACCAACTGTCAAAATACAGTGAACCGTTTGCCATTTTGTTATTTTCCATAATGGAGAAAAAAGCATTTGATTTAAATCATTAATGTGTACATTGCTACACATTAAGTGCCAACTGCTTAGTACGTTTTTTCCAGAACGGGTTGGAAAGAGTATTTGATAATTCAATTGAAAAATTTGATCCTAAGTTCAATAAATGTTGTAAATTAAATAAGCCCAGACTTTCCCAACTATCACAATTATTTAACAGTAACCTTCTCAACCAACTTATTTTTAGGGCATTAATAAAATTCTTAATATCGAACATTCCTAAACCGCCTTGTTCTGTGTCTTTCGGTAGTAAATTTCGTTTAATTCTATCAGGCCCATTACTCCATATAAATTTAAAACACATTTGTTCCAATTGTTTTATTATTTCTGTTGGAGGATTTGGAAGTGCTAT
Organism: Corbicula japonica; assembly: GCA_038501625.1. Taxonomy (NCBI): domain Eukaryota; kingdom Metazoa; phylum Mollusca; class Bivalvia; order Venerida; family Cyrenidae; genus Corbicula; species Corbicula japonica. The sequence continues at coordinate 22,718 of JAZAYU010001561.1, read as the reverse complement.
AAAAAAATTTTGAGAGAACCAAATACTTGACAACTGTAATTTTTCCAATAAGTGTAAGATTTCTTTTTGACCATGTTTTAATTAATTTTTCACATTTAATTAAGATGTCGGGTCCATTTAATACCCATATATCGGACAGTTCTGCTGAAAAATTCACGCCAAGAATTTTTAAAGGTGTTTGTGACCAATCTAACGCATAATCGTCACATAATGTGTTTAATGAATTTCTAGTTGAGCCTATCCAATATGCTTTTGTTTTTTCATTATTAATTTTTAAACCTGACATTTTATGAAACTTCTCTAGAGTTTGTAAACAGGAACGTAATGATTTTTCCGTGCCATCTAAAAATAATTGAGTATCATCAGCGTATTGACTGAGTTTGTGTTCTTTGCGGTAAACTCGAATACCTGTTATATTGTTATTATTTTTTATCATGGAACCGAGAATTTCTACACTTAAAATAAAAAGATAAGGTGATATTGGATCACCTTGTCTACAGCCTCGACCAATTTTAATGAAATCTGATAAATGACCATTTTGTAAAATACAAGACTCAGATCCCTTCTGAAATAAAGAAATCCACCTTTTAAAGGAAGGTCCAAAATTATAATAATCGAGAACTTTATGTATAAATTTCCAAGAAATAGAATCAAAAGCATGCTGGAAGTCGATAGACAGCAATAGACCTGGTATATTTTGAGTTTTAGCTTCAAAAAGAATGTCATAAATAAGTCTGATGTTTTCTCCAATAAACCTACCCGCTATAAATCCTTTTTGGTCGTTACTTACAATCTTATTTAAATTTTTTTTCATTCGATTTGCAATAACACTTGATGCTAATTTATAAATCACGTTTAACAAAGAAATCGGTCTCCAATTTTTTAAAAACATTCTATTTTTATTTGGTTTTGGTAGACAAGTTATAACACATTGAGTTTGCGTAACGGATAAGCGGCCATTTCTTTATGCATAATTCAGTGAATTTAGTATAAAATGCGACAAATAATCCCAAAAGAATTTAAAAAATTCTGCGGTATAACTTCTCGTTGTCATGGCAACACCACATATCAAAAACTTGTTTTAGTATTGTTCATGGACAGTAGTAAAATGAAAGTTGTTTGTTTATCCGAACATAATTATGAAATAAGAGTGTGACAAATATATGATAAGAATATCTCAATCAACATACTGCTGTCATTGATTCCCAGTTTTGCGGCATTTTCCGCAATTTCTGAATATACATCAACAGGAAAAAATCTGCCGTAAATCAGTACGCCTAATGGTTGAGCTAAGACCCTAAAATTGTGGCTTTCCTTTACGAAATGTCACACATTCCAAAAATGCAAACATCATTTTTGATCATCTGGACTGATTTTTAGCCTGTCCTCCTTGTTGTACGATTCAGACCCAAGGTGCCATTTCGGACAACTTTCAGGCTCAGGCGGGCACCAGTCCTTGGTATAACCACTCATATTCCTCAAGCTAGTTTCTTAACTTACTCACATGATAATATTGACTATGGTAGGCATCGAACTCAGATCTGCAAGGGACAATTGATTCCAGTCGGAAACTTTCACAAAGTTATTTTATAAGGGTCAGTTTGTAGCGTTGTAAACTGATCCCCATAGAATAATGATCCCCCAGTCATTATTTTACATAGAATAGTGACTCCCCGGTCATAATACTATGACCGGGAAGTCATAACATTTTATAGATCATGAAGAGTCAGTATTTTCAGGAGTCATTATTATATATAAAATAATTACAGGGGAGGTTATTATTCTATGGGGTCAGTATACAACGTTACATTCGCCTTCAGCATGGTACTGTTGGGGCGGTGTTCATGCCGCACTTTCCTTTATCTTCTTCATCCTGGTCTTCATCCATCATAATAGCTACTGGATCGAACATCCCTGCAAAACGTTCCTAGCACCCGGGTGAAATCACCAAATCACCGACACCGCCAGGCAAGCCTAGCTTCCGACTGAAATAACAGACATCGCTAGGCACCCTAGCTCCTGAGTGCACCTCCCAGACCTGACATTAAACCGCTGATTACTCGTTTTGAAAGAAAGTGTAAAAATAAGATAGAGGTTTTCAGAATGCTTACTCAAGTTCAACTAGCCAAGTCGCAGCGGTTTCGTACGGTATAGTACGAAAGTTTATAGACAATGTGTTGGTATAACAATTGTGCTTCCTCAATATGTGTTCTTATTTTTTTTACAAAAGAAATTTTGTTTATTTTGCCATTCGATACCCAAAGTGACATCAAACAAGCTTTCAATCACATGTCTAGATATTTAGGTGATATTTGTGTTATAGATATAAATTGCTCTAACATGGTTCAAAATATTTATCCGAATACATTTTTGACGTTTTCTCAGATATCGTATAACATAAGAAGGATGTCAACTGATGTCTGTCGCTGTTTTACCAAATCATACTCTGATTGCATTGATCTTGCTCAAACTAAGTGTTTAGTGATAGGGGATAGTTGTTGAGTACATTGCCGTTTCTGCTTTGGAAAGTTTCTTGCCTGCACTCTTCGTCTTGTAATATTAGTTTGGCTTTTTTTCTTCTTATTTAAAGTGCGAAAAGGTTTACAGTGTTAGATAAAATAAATCAGGGTTTTAGTCTTTTGTTTTACCTTATGTTGGTTCGGAATCGATGTGAAAATGTAGTTTGTGTTTGTATCGACCGAAGGCATGCTTAGTTTACACTTCTTAGCCAGGGCTTGCGCCTATTGTTTTGCTCGTTTGTCCCCATGCTTGTATGTCTCTGGTGTTTTGTGGTTCGTTTATGTGTGTTGCCTTTGGGCGGTTTGTCAGTTTTCTTTGGGTTTTTTTCGAAGGCATCGAAACGTGGCTAGTAAACAATAGCTGCCGACCCGCCATGAACACCTGGATGTCTATGAGTTAACGGACCGAAACACCGTTGGCGGTATCGAATTGATAATGCCATTGCCTCTCTTTTTCGTGATCTGTCTATTGGATTGTGACGGAGTACTTTTTGGTATGAGTGTGGTTGTGTGTTGTCTGGTCTTTCTGAGCATAAAACTGTTTATTGTTATGTTCTAAAAAAATTTATGAAAATTTGAAACACATTCCAGTAATCACATTGAAAAGACACGAACTGCTTAAATTACAATGAACGGGTTATATTAAAGTTTTTAGCGGATCCATGATGAATATTAGAACAAATCAGCAAACGTTAGCTATTGCTAAATGAAGTTTTAGAAATAAAATAAGATAATTCAATATATCTATTGACACGTGTGAAGAATGCGTGCGAGTATTTCACAAATCGTGTGAAAATTACGTTCGGATACAAATTTCGTACGAACATGGAAACGCATTTTTCACAAGTTAAAATCTTGTGAAAAATAGTTTTTTTTTAAATAAGTTTTTAGTACGAACGTGTATTTCACATCTGCACATTTTGAGTTGCGAGCACATATTTAGTCTCTCACCAGTGTCTCAAGATTCGGCACTTTTTTTTGCCCTCTCTCCTTGTATATAACAATGGCGATATTGTTTGGTCATTGTATATCATTATACTTCTATTAATTTTTTCAGAACTATGAGCCTCGTATAAATGTATGATGTATGTTTTTGCCTCATGTTTACATGTATTTATGAACTGAGTGTAGAAATAAACTTGGTAAACTTGGAGCGGAAGCGGAGTACGCCCCCTACCCCTCGAGCAAGAAGCGATTTTTAGTCCATTTAACACTGTTAATAATACTAATAATTTCGTTAAATATTACTGACTTTGGGCTATTTTCGTGCTTTAGATAATCATTTCTTCATAATTTTGAGTTTTCGCCCCCGTTTACACCCCCTCTAACTGAAATACTGGATCCACAACAGTGTAACACCTTTTTGTCATTTGTCGTCCGTTTGTTCATATCTGTTATGCTGTTAGGAACTTGCATTAATTACTACAACTATTATGGTCTAAGATACGTATTTACGTAATTGGAGCTAAACCTTATACATAAGAACAATTTTGAGAGTGGTGTCCTTTGCAAATTGAGTAGTTATTGTTTTTAAAAAAATCAATTAAGTTGCATGGTTTAGTTGTGGTTTATATTAATTGTGCCAATATGCAAAATTTATAATTGGCTGAAAAAGATCGAATTTTGCAGAAATTTAAGTCTAATAAGTACATATCATGATCTGGTGTGATAGAAATTTATTGCGTGAGTAACGCTTAACAACTTTTGATTTAAATGTAAATTTACTCATGCATTGCTTGTGTTAGAACAGTACTTATTTTATTCTTTGTTTACAAGTCTTCTACAGTTTTTATTATATTTCTTTCATATTGTAACACCATTGTTTGCGTTATGTTTCTCGTTAATCACTCTCGCTATTGCATGTATTGCGTATTTCTTATACATCATCATATATATATATTTATACCGATGAACTATGAATGTTCAGGTTAATGGAAATAAAAATTCTGTTCTGTTCTGTTCTGTTCTGTGATACGTAACACGGCTCCTTCATATTATCTTTTAGACAAATTCTGCGATAAACAAATGTATATACAACATGCAAAAGTAAGTATTCTGTATAAATGAGACTTGGAAATTTGAAAATTGTTTTAGAAGACAATACATATTTAAAGTGCTGTTAAAGTATCGCGAAACAAAAATGCTCGATCGCTTTGGCGATGTGTTCGCGAAAGCACGATGCGAGGCCGCTGAGGTACGATTCGAGGGCGCGATAATAATATAATATCGTGTTTTCGTGGTCTTGCTGGCCTAAGGGCTTGACATCGAAAACGTGAAAACAGGAGGCGAGAACGCGAAGCATCAATGCTAAGTCGCGAAAGTGAGCTGCTAAGACCCGAATTTAATATCGCGTTCTCGCATCGTACTTTCGCGAGCTTGCATCGTGTTTTCGCGATCTCGCATCGTTGTTTCGTGTTCTCGCGGAAGATGTCGACAGGGCTAAACAACGATGGCCTGAACGGAACAACGTCCAATATTATTTGTAATGGTAATGTTTTAATTTTATTAAAGCTACGACCAAAAGGTCGAAAATATAATAAAAAGATACAGATGTTTTATAATGATTATAGCAGATATCAAAAAAGGACTGTATACAAGAATTATTTTTAAAAGGTATATGAACATTAAAATGAAGAGCAAGACAAAAACTCCACTATTATACATTTCCTAAATATTTGAATTTCCAATTAACAACCGAGCGAATTCCCGTTTTCCAATTTGCTTCTAGTGCCTCAAAACGATGTATGTAAAGGAAAATAATCGTGCTACTGGCTCAAGCGGGGTGGCACATTGATTGTCGAAGTTTGGACGTTGATAACAGCAGTGTCGTGTACAAAAAACGTTTAAATATACTTTTAATGGGAATAATATGTCGTTTTTTTGTAGAAATCTGGGATCTTGCATAGTCATTTTCCTGTTTTCCTCTTTATCTGATGGCCTTTTGCAAATGTATGGGTATCAGAGGAAGGGTAGGACATTGCATGATTGTTATCAGATATATCGCAAATGATAAGTAGTAGATCACAGTAACATGAAATTCATACAAGAACTAACCTCTTCATGCGGTTTTCTCCGAGCTGGCTATTTATCATTATACTCACAATCTGTCGTTATCCGCGGAAAATTTCAAAATATTTTGTTCAACAAAAACTTCGACAGTTCTGAAAGAGCTTAAGAAACCACATTTCATTGCAGGTAAATGCTCTTAGATTTTGTTTGTGGTGATATTAGTAAGTGTTTTTACGTGTTTTTAAACTTTTTTAAAATGTTTACAATGTAAAAACACATCTTTGGATGTTTAATGTAGACTAGTTAACATGTTATTGAGTCGGACGATGAATTTAGTACATTTGATCTTAAGTCGGACTGTCCGACTCATAATCATTATTTAATGAACTGCTATTAAGAGCTTCCTACAACATGGATTTGAAATTATAAGAAAGTGGAACTTCGAACAGGGTTCGAACCTCGGACCTACAGCTTACCGTTGCAATATTAATTTAGCCACCAAAGTCGCATGATATGATAGCTACTAAATATAAAATGTTCATGTTACAAAAACGGACACATATTTACATATATTGTGCTAATTTATAATAGGTATTTTGTTAGTTACTTAGCTAATGTTAAAAATGTTGGTTTTAGGATGAAGAATGTAATAGTGCAGGGCATATTATATATATTGTTGGAATGCACCATTGGTGTCGAAGAGAAGTTGAGGTGGACGTTCCACATTTCTGTGTACAAGAAACAGAAAATGCCTTCGATAAAACGCCGTTGCTGTTTTCAGTAACATTACCGTAAAAAAGTGCCTTTTATGAGGCGAGAAGATGCCGCCCTTGTCTCCACCGTTTTTCCACTAATACAAGGGAAATGTTATTTGAAAGCTAAAATGTCTGCTACAAAATTTAGTTGTTTTAAAGGGTCCAGCAACGGTGAAATGTTGGCTTTAAGTGCAACGAATCAGATATTGTTAGAACTCGACAGACACTCAACCGGTACTGTCTGCGTATATTCGGAGCTAAGCAGACCATAAGACCCCCGCATTATGACATTTTCACCTGTTTTATAGTGTTATTTTAAGATTTCAGTGTACATAATTTTACGCGAACATTGATATACCCGGTATCTGCCATCTATTAGCAACAAGTTGCATGAAAATTCGTAGATGTTCGTAACGTTTTCATGGTGATTCATTGAAGTATTAAAGTTTAGCCCGCTGGCCCGCCAGCCCGCCCAGTTCACTCCGCTAGCCCGCTACACTGTTAGCCCGCCCAATTCACACTGCTAGGAAACCTTTCATAACGTTTCAATGTTGATTCAATGAAGTGTTAAAGTTTAGCCCGCTGGCCCGCTAGCCCGCGCAGTTCACACTGCGAGCCAGCTACACTGTTAGCTCGCCCACATTACACTGCTAGGAAATTTTTGATAACGTTTTCATGTTGATTCAATGAAGTGTTAAAGTTTAGTCCGCTGGCCCGCCAGCCCGCCCAGTTCACTCTGCTAGCCCGCTACACTGTTAGCCCGTCCACTTCACACTGCTGGGAAATGTTTCATAACGTTTTCATGTTGATTCAATGAAGTGTTTAAGTTTAGCCCGCTGGCCCGCCAGCCCGCCCAGTTCACTCTGCTAGCCTGCTACACTGTTAGCCCGCCCACTTCACACTGCTGGGAAATGTTTCATAACGTTTTCATGTTGATTCAATGAAGTGTTTAAGTTTAGCCCGCTGGCCCGCCAGCCCGCCCAGTTCACTCTGCTAGCCCGCTACACTGTTAGCCCGCCCACTTCACACTGCTGGGAAATGTTTCATAACGTTTTCATGTTGATTCAATGAAGTGTTTAAGTTTAGCCCGCTGGCCCGCCAGCCCGCCCAGTTCACTCTGCTAGCCCGCTACACTGTTAGCCCGCCCACTTCACACTGCTGGGAAATGTTTCATAACGTTTTCATGTTGATTCAATGAAGTGTTTAAGTTTAGTCCGCTGGCCCGCCAGCCCGCCCAGTTCACTCTGCTAGCCCGCTACACTGTTAGCCCGCCCACTTCACACTGCTGGGAAATGTTTCATAACGTTTTCATGTTGATTCAATGAAGTGTTTAAGTTTAGCCCGCTGGCCCGCCAGCCCGCCCAGTTCACTCTGCTAGCCCGCTACACTGTTAGCCCGCCCACTTCACACTGCTGGGAAATGTTTCATAACGTTTTCATGTTGATTCAATGAAGTGTTTAAGTTTAGTCCGCTGGCCCGCCAGCCCGCCCAGTTCACTCTGCTAGCCCGCTACACTGTTAGCCCGCCCACTTCACACTGCTGGGAAATGTTTCATAACGTTTTCATGTTGATTCAATGAAGTGTTTAAGTTTAGCCCGCTGGCCCGCCAGCCCGCCCAGTTCACTCTGCTAGCCCGCTACACTGTTAGCCCGCCCACTTCACACTGCTGGGAAATGTTTCATAACGTTTTCATGTTAATTCAATGAAGTGTTTAAGTTTAGCCCGCTGGCCCGCCAGCCCGCCCAGTTCACTCTGCTAGCCCGCTACACTGTTAGCCCGCCCACTTCACACTGCTGGGAAATGTTTCATAACGTTTTCATGTTGATTCAATGAAGTGTTTAAGTTTAGCCCGCTGGCCCGCCAGCCCGCCCAGTTCACTCCGCTAGCCCGCTACACTGTTAGCCCGCCCACTTCACACTGCTGGGAAATGTTTCATAACGTTTTATGTTGATTCAATGAAGTGTTTAAGTTTAGCCCGCTGGCCCGCCAGCCCGCCCAGTTCACTCTGCTAGCCCGCTACACTGTTAGCCCGCCCACTTCACACTGCTGGGAAATGTTTCATAACGTTTTCATGTTGATTCAATGAAGTGTTTAAGTTTAGCCCGCTGGCCCGCCAGCCCGCCCAGTTCACTCTGCTAGCCCGCTACACTGTTAGCCCGCCCACTTCACACTGCTGGGAAATGTTTCATAACGTTTTCATGTTGATTCAATGAAGTGTTTAAGTTTAGCCCGCTGGCCCGCCAGCCCGCCCAGTTCACTCTGCTAGCCCGCTACACTGTTAGCCCGCCCACTTCACACTGCTGGGAAATGTTTCATAACGTTTTCATGTTGATTCAATGAAGTGTTTAAGTTTAGCCCGCTGGCCCGCCAGCCCGCCCAGTTCACTCTGCTAGCCCGCTACACTGTTAGCCCGCCCACTTCACACTGCTGGGAAATGTTTCATAACGTTTTCATGTTGATTCAATGAAGTGTTTAAGTTTAGCCCGCTGGCCCGCCAGCCCGCCCAGTTCACTCCGCTAGCCCGCTACACTGTTAGCCCGCCCACTTCACACTGCTGGGAAATGTTTCATAACGTTTTCATGTTGATTCAATGAAGTGTTTAAGTTTAGCCCGCTGGCCCGCCAGCCCGCCCAGTTCACTCTGCTAGCCCGCTACACTGTTAGCCCGCCCACTTCACACTGCTGGGAAATGTTTCATAACGTTTTCATGTTGATTCAATGAAGTGTTTAAGTTTAGCCCGCTGGCCCGCCAGCCCGCCCAGTTCACTCTGCTAGCCCGCTACACTGTTAGCCCGCCCACTTCACACTGCTGGGAAATGTTTCATAACGTTTTCATGTTGATTCAATGAAGTGTTTAAGTTTAGCCCGCTGGCCCGCCAGCCCGCCCAGTTCACTCTGCTAGCCCGCTACACTGTTAGCCCGCCCACTTCACACTGCTGGGAAATGTTTCATAACGTTTTCATGTTGATTCAATGAAGTGTTTAAGTTTAGCCCGCTGGCCCGCCAGCCCGCCCAGTTCACTCTGCTAGCCCGCTACACTGTTAGCCCGCCCACTTCACACTGCTGGGAAATGTTTCATAACGTTTTCATGTTGATTCAATGAAGTGTTTAAGTTTAGCCCGCTGGCCCGCCAGCCCGCCCAGTTCACTCTGCTAGCCCGCTACACTGTTAGCCCGCCCACTTCACACTGCTGGGAAATGTTTCATAACGTTTTCATGTTGATTCAATGAAGTGTTTAAGTTTAGCCCGCTGGCCCGCCAGCCCGCCCAGTTCACTCCGCTAGCCCGCTACACTGTTAGCCCGCCCACTTCACACTGTTAGCCCGTTAGCCTGCTAGCCCGCTCAGTTCACACTGTTAGTCCGCTAGACTGTTAGCCCGCTCAGTTCACACTGTTAGCCCGCTAGACTGCTAGCCCGCCCAGTTCACACTGCCAGCCCGCCACACCGCTAGCCCGTTACCCCGCGTACTTCACGGACATATTATTTACACATCTAGCTTGATCATCTCTGCAAGTTTGAAAGAAATCCGCCTGATCGTTTATGAGGAGTTGATGCCGCAAGATTTCATAACTGAAATTAACCAAGGGCCATAACATGATAAAAATTGCAGCAGGAAAAAATATTTTCTTTCTTTTGCTGAAGATCATCTTCACATCCTGCTTGATTATCTGTGCAAGTTTCAAAGAAATCAGCCAGAGAGGTAATGAGGAGTTAATGCCACAATTTTAAATACTGAAATTAACAAAGGGCCACAACTCTAGTAAAAAGGTCGCAGGAAAATATCTTTCTGTACGATCATCTACACATCCAGCTTGATAAACTAGATTAAATTTCTGAATTAAAAAAGGGCCATAACTCTGGTTATAACAAGTTATAACAAGTGAACACTAGCTCTTTTAAGAATGGAGTTTAAATACAACATGTAGATTATATGGGATCGCAGAAATATCAGTGACGGCATTTTGAAATACTAAATCTTAACTGTTTAAATGCCGTAGAAAGTATAAAACTAGAAAATAACGAAGAGAACGCATTTAATGTACTTCAGCTTGAAATAAAATACAGGAAACAGAAGAAATTGATGCATTGTGGATTGTTTCTTCTGTCCGTCCGTCGCAAAAACATGGCTTTGACTATATTTTTGCTATCTAAGGATACTACATAAATTAAAATTTAATTTAAAGAAAATCAGTCGTTGAAAACCTGGTAAAGTGGAATCTTTTGTTTGGATTATTATACCAATTAAATTTTAAAATAAGTTCAGAATGCAATAAGTAAAATAAAATGACATAAATAAAAATAATTGAGAATATAACAAAGACATTTATTATTATCTTGTCAATTTAGTACCCACACAAAGCAATCCATCATATAAATATATATTATCTATTATCTATAACCCTTAATATAGAAACAAGATAGAGAAACAATTACCTTATTCCAGTATTTTTTTTTAAATATGACTCTGACTAGGCTTAATGTGGTACAATGACCGAAGATGATTTGTGTTTTACGTGTATTCAAAAATATTGTGAAATCTGACGAGTACGGCTGGTATTCCATTCATACGTGAGCTCTACGTGAACCCAGTTGGCGAACGTGAAAAACGTGAGGCATGAATTTTAACGGAAACAATAATCCATTCATCCGACTACTGTGCGCAAAAAAACAAATTATTTTGTTATTTCGTTTGAAATTTGACAAGAAAACATTTCCTAAATATTATATGAATTCACGACTCTTTTGGTTGGTTTCGAATATCTTTTATCACGCAACTTGCAACTAAAACTAATCGTGAACCTTTTTAAGCCGGGAATGTTATGCAAGTCTGCGACTCTCCTTGATGTCTGTGTCCCTGTAAACTTTAATCGACTGATACATTTGTATACAATGCATGGGAATTTCTGATAAATTCAATGACTTTTCAGTCATATAAGTCCTGGATAGAGGACCATTTTTTCTTGCTTTCTCGCCCGCGAAAGATAACCGTAAGTCTGAAAATCACTACATCTAAGGCCGCTATTCGATCCTCCGTGTACGTGTCCGTTCCGCGTCCGTGTTCGTGTTCGCGATTTGGAACGGACACGGAGGTAAGGAATAAACCCAACGTTATCTTTCGTGAATGAAAAATTGAGGACACAGACGTAGACGCGGACACGGACACGGATCACGCATCACGGAACCATGGAATAGCGGCCTAATGATTGACTTCATGCCCTCGTTTAACAGTCTCATGGCGTTTCACGCAAATTTCGCGTTCACGCCGATATGAAATACTGACAAAAGATATCGGTTGTTCATTTTTATGATCAAGCTTAACTTTTGCATTACAGGTTAACGTTTAGGTTGAATACCGTCCTAAAAATTGTAAAACATGAAACATGCATATCAAGAATCGCCATACCCAAATTTACACTGCTTTTCCATACAACGAAAATGTTATATTGAATACAAAAAAAAACGCACACAAAAAACAACAACAACATAATTTCTAGTCTTGTCTGTACAGCAAGAAGTCCTATGTTCTTCAGCTGAGTCTTCAATCGAACCATTAGTTCCACATACACTGGAATGCGGACATAGATTTGCCAAGTAATCAGGTAAAGATTCCGGGACAGGGTTCCTGGTAGCTTCTTCAGATCCAGTTGAAAGGTTGGTCAGGAGAAGTATGATTATAAACATGCTGACGTGTAAAAAACTTCGGCTGAAAAAGCAAAATAAAACTAAAAGTATTATAATCATGATAATGTTTCTTTCCAATACATTAAAAACTCTGATGCAGGGCAAACAAACTGAGAGAGGATAACATCAAACAGGTTCTGAAAGAGGATAACATCAAACAGGTCCTGAGAAGGGAAAAAAGCGAACAGGTCCTGAGAGAGGATAACAGCAAACAGGTCCTGAGGGAGGATAACAACAAACAGGTCCTGAGAGAGGATAACAGCAAACAGGTCATGAGAGAGGATAACAGCAAACGGGTCCTGAGAGAGGATAACAGCAAACAGGTCCTGAGAGAGGATAGCAGCAAATAGCTCCTTAGAGAGGATAACAGCAAACAGGTCATGTGAGATTATAACATTAAACAGGTCCCGAAAGAGGATAACAGCAAACAGGTCCTGAGAGAGGATAACAACAAACAGGTCCTGAGAGAGGATAACAGCAAACAGGTCCTGAGAGAGGATAACATTAAACGGGTCCTGAGAGAGGATAACATCAAACAGGTCCTGGGAGAGGATAACAGCAAACAAGTCATGAGAGAGGAAAACATTAAACAGGTCCTGAAAGAGGATAACAGCAACAGGTCATGAGAGAGGATAACATTAAACGATCCTGAGAGAGGATAACATCAAACAGGTCCTGGGAGAGGATAACAGCAAACAGGTCCTGAGAGAGGATAACATCAAACAGGTCCTGAGAGAGGAAAACAGCAAACAGGTCCTGAAAGAGGATAACATCAAACAGGTCCTGAGAGAGGATCACAGCAAACAGGTCCTGGGAGAGGATAACAGCAAACGGGTCCTGTCCAAAACATAACAAACATTGGTTAACTGTGTGTCGGTGATTAAGATAAAACTTTTGTTATGATTTTTGTGAATAACACAGCGTTATCTCAGAGAAATAAAGGAGACACTTCATCGAATTTAGAAGTCGGTTTTACTTTTTTATGTATGTTCACGCTGGTACACATTATGTCATTATATTCCAAACGGGAACGTTTAAAAGATGTTTTCAAATTTGCGAATATAATTTATATACTGTAATCATGACGTAACGTCACATTACAAGCAAAGAATTTGCGCCAAAGCAGAGATTTTAATTTAAAAAATAAAGGAAACTGGATTTAAAGAATCAATTAAAAAAGAAAATCTGTGTTAGGCAAGTGAAAAAGAATTATAAAATAGTGTAGGTTAAGTATAAGACGATGTCCGAACGCAGTCTTTCCTAATGATCAATAACGGACTGTTAGGAATCTTTATTAAAAAAAATACATGTAGAACAGTTGGTGATCGTTATAGGAAAATGTGGCTTTGGTGATATTTTAACATTTAAGTTCTCAAAATATTCGGAGATATTTTAACAATTTAGTTCTTACAATATTCGGAGATATTTTAACAATTAAGTTCTTACAATATTCGGAGATATTTTAACAATTTAGTTCTTACAATATTCGGAGATATTTTAACAGTTTAGTTCTTACAATATTCGGAGATATTTTAACATTTTAGTTCTTACAATATTCGGAGATATTTTAACAACTTAGCTCTTACAATATTCGGAGATATTTAAACAATTTAGCACTTACAATATTCAGAGATATTTTAACAGTTTAGGTCTTACAATATTCGGAGATATTTTAACATTTAAGTTCTCAAAATATTCGGAGATATTTTAACAATTTAGTTCTTACAATATTCGGAGATATTTTAACAATTTAGCTCTTACAATATTCGGAGATATTTTAACAATTTAGCACTTACAATATTCAGAGATATTTTAACAGTTTACCTCTTACAATATTCGGAGATATTTTAACATTTTAGCACTTACAATAGTCAGATATATTTTAACAATTTAGTTCTTACAATATTCGGAGATATTTTAACATTTTAGTTCTTACAATATTCGGAGATATTTAAACAACTTAGTTCTTACAATATTCGGAGATATTTTAACAATTTAGCTCTTACAATATTCGGAGATATTTTAACAATTTAGCACTTACAATATTCAGAGATATTTTAACAGTTTAGATCTTACAATATTCGGAGATATTTTAACATTTTAGCACTAACAATAGTCAGAGATATTTTAACAATTTAGTTCTTACAATATTCGGAGATATTTTATCAATTTAGTTCTTACAATATTCGGAGATATTTTGACAGTTTAGTTCTTACAATATTCGGAGATATTTTAACAATTTAGTTCTTACAATATTCGGAGATATTTTAACAATTTAGCACTTACAATATTCGGATATATTTTAACAATTTAGCACTTACAATATTCGGAGATATTTTAACAATTTAGTTCTTACAATATTCGGAGATATTTTAACATTTTAGTTCTTACAATATTCGGAGATATTTTGACAGTTTAGTTCTAAGAATAATCGGAACGAGCTCCTAGCTATCTGCTTTTTTTCTCTTAGCTAATCTGTGAATGTTTTACTCATGTTGACAACAGAAAAAATGTTATTCTTTCCCCGCCCCCCCCCCCCCCCCGTTAATAGTAATAATAAATCCTTTCACAATTTCTGAAGAAAACAAACATTTATGTCAAAATTCCACACCGCCTTTTTAACGTTTATTACAACACACTTTCTTATAAAAAGATCCCCCAGTTTTAATAGCCGAAAATTTGTCAAACATTTACCGGTAAATTGCGTAATGCAACAATAAACTTATTATTTGTTAAACAAACACAGGTTTAAACTCAAGAGTAAAAAATAAAGAAACTAATTACCGAATCTTCCAGTCAAATTATTTGTGCGAAATACCGGTATTTGGCATTTCAAATAGTCTGAATTTAATTGAATATACGTAACTAGTTAAATCCATAAGTACAAAACTTCTTCACAACGTTCTTCATTATCCACTACAATGGAAGATGCCGTTAACGCATCGGATTTACCTAACGAAACAACAAAATAGTAGTAAAACAATTATTCAGTTAAAATCATATGTTTCTCTAATAAATAATTACCCGCGTTACAATATGCATTACTGAAATTAACAAGAAGCGTTTTTACTGTGTACATTTATGTCATATGACAATTACTGTCATCACGTGACCGTTATCTTCACATGACAATTCAGCATCAAAAATAATAAGTACAGCCTTTATATAACTTATGACTTCGTTGTCATTTAATTATACGTTTTTGTTATTTTTTACTAAGACAAGCTCATCAAATTTCCTATTGCTTTGTAATTTTCCCTAATTGCCATAAAGCTTTATCTTGCTCTAATCGTAAGCTTAAATTAAAAACATTTATTTTTTTCCAAATTTACGATAATTATTCATAATTTTGTACATTATGTAATTCTAAACCAAATTCAATTTGAAATTTGTTTAAGACAATTATAAGCTGCTGATAAAATGTTCAATTATCACTCTGCCTCGCATGAATAAGTGATAACTTAATAATTAATATTAATAATACATATTAATTTGTTCGAGTTACAAACATTTATTTGCGAATCCCTCTATATCCCGGCAAGGGTCAACATATTGAGAAAATATTTCTACAGGTCTGAAGGTTATAAAACTGAGTTTGGAAACCAGTCTCAAATCTCAAGCATCTGATTGGCTGAAATGGCGACTAGTCGCCATTTCAGCCAATCAGATGCTTGAGAATTGAGACTGGTTTCCATGCTCAGTTTTATAACCTTGGGCACCGGGCTCGACAAGAAAGGAGCAGGAACTGACGCTTTTTTACTGATTACTCAATGGTTTGATATGTTAGAAATGTTGCAGTATTGTATTGTCAAATCAAATAGCTGTCTACCTATTCCATAAATGGATTATTTTAAGGTATTAGTGTTGTAGTTTTTGTAAAATTAGTTTATGTCCAGATCAAGAAGTAACGAACATGGGTAAAATGGATAAGAAATTGCTGAAGAAGTACCCAAAATATCAGAGAAAGATCATTTATAGTCTGATAACGGGTGATGAGACATGGGTCAATTTTATGAGCCAAAAAGGAAAATTGACAAGAGAATTTGGGCTTTAAAACTGTCCGAAAGGTCCGGAATTGCTAAATGAACCATGTAATTCAATAAGGCAAATTGCTGTTAAGATATGGGTATGTCTGGGAGCTTATGTGGTTCTGAGAAACAAAATTAGTAAAAAAAAGTACTTCATGAAACAGAACTCCAGCATGTCCGTCTGTGACATGACAATGTCCCATCCTACAAATCATCAACTGAAGTATTTGGCGCACGAAAAGGCTTAAAGTTAATGTGCACATATAAATGTATGAGTTCAACGCATAAATTTTACTTGGAGTTTTAAATTTAACGATGGATGTTTAAAATAGCGGGGCAACATTAAACTGTAACGTTCGGCGAATAAATTGTATGCGCTCATAGTCAATGATCGTATCACAACCTCTACGGCACACAGGCTTGAAAAAGCACCTACCTGGTTTGTGGTCAAGACGTGCTACCAATGTTTGATTAATGTACCCAAAATGGAGTTTGGAATGGAAATTATTGCAAAAAAGTTGATTCAAAGTTTGAAACCGTTCTAGGTAAAGGAGAATATCTTGAAGGCAACTTGTCAAAATTTGATCAAGGTTTCTGAGAAAATACGTCGTTTACAAAAGTTTTCAGCTACAAATAGTGTTACCAGCTGTTTCTACGAAAACTCTGTTTTTGAATGCAAACCATAACATTTTCAAAACTGAAATTGAAAAGATTTTTAATATATTTAAATTCATAATGGCATTTAAAAGATACTCAACTGGTAAATTTTATAATAATTTTATCATAATTCTTCATAACAAAAGCAAGATTAATATTGATGATATTCTGATTCTCTTGTTAATAATAACGATCCGGGTTACTTGCTAATTCTAATTCGTGATATATTTAAATATACATTTGCCAATACGACTCTCATAGGCGTAACTGTTTAACCTCCCTTAGCAGCCACCTGCATTCAGCAACCAGTCAGTTTGAATATGTCCTAAACTGACATTTTGTTTAAATTGTTACCGTCTTTAACAGCAACCTGTGTTGAGCAGCCACTTTTTGTAACGCCACTGTGTGACTGCTTAATGCAGTTGCATTATGCTTAAATAAATTGGGTATTAATTGAATTAAAGGGTTGTTTTATACAGTCAAATTATTTTAAAAAGCCTCCCCACACAGCCAAGACTAAGAAGAAGAGGAAGAAAAAGAAGAAGTAGAAGAAGAAGAAGAAGAAGAAGAGAGAGAGAGAGAGAGAGAGAGAGAGAGAGAGAGAGAAAGAGAGAAGGAGAGAAATCATGGTTAATAAAATAATCTGTTTCAAAAAAGACACCACAAACAATTAACAAAACCGAGAACCCGAGGAGTTATCGCCTAAGAACGATCAGTGGCAATACAAATTGCCACTGGGGGTATAAACCAGGTTCGAGGGTGCACAACCTTACACGTGTCCCAGCAGGTTCTCATATCAACACACAAGAACAAGTCATCTTGGTGAAATAACTCAAATCCATTCATCAGCACAAAATTTTGCGTGCAAAAGGACACAAACATATAAAACATAAGAAGCTAATAGCATTGCAAAGCCAAAAAGGAGGAAACTCATAGTTATCCTAAATTTTGCTAAAAGTGCATATGCAAAGGCATTAAAAGTGTGAGTTTTGTATCACAACTGTATCTGTTTTATATTTCAGACTAATGTCAGGGTTTCGCAAAACTGCTCCTTTGACAGTGATTTCTCAGTTGGTGTTGTCAGGTGTTTTAGAGTAGTAAGCATGGGTATCATGTGAATTCTGCACGATACGGTCATATTTGAGTTTGTTTTAAAATTAGGTGATTTTTTTCGCGAAAGCCCTTTCCAATTATTTTTTGGAATGTTACGACACACAATTTACTCAATATATTAGTATGTTTAATCGATTAAAGATTAAACACTTTAACCAGCAGAAATGACACCTGTTACGTCACACGTCACCACGTGACTTTGCCTATATAAACTCTTGTCTCCGCAGATTCCAGTCTTTTCGATTCTTAATCAACGGAAGGAGGTAGAGGAATTGCTACTTTACATAAAAACTTTGTTTAATAACTTTCAAATGTCTATTTTTTCACTTCCTTTACGATGATAATTAATTTTAAATGATATTTTAAATGTTTTGAACTACTTACAGTAATTTTTACGCTTTTAAATCAGTTTTTATACTCAGCCACGTGGAAGCACATGGTGAGCTTATTGATATTTGAAAATGCATATTTGCTCATTTACTTCATACTCATTTAAGATAATCATTTCATTCAAAGCAATTTCAATTTAACTTTTATATACATTATATAAAATGCATTTATAATTCAATGTTTTAAAAGAGAACTTATGTTGCTGACGTCATGACCGCGCGCAGCTGCCAAAGAGCTCGCGTAAACAGATCGATATTACTGTAGGGTCTATAAATTTACAGGTTATGAATTTCGAATTTTTGAGCGTTTTATAACGAACCTTAGTGTAAATCATATTTAAATAATCTCCCACCAGCATTTATCATATATTATTGGCGACCTGTGATACCTATAACTTTTTTCGGGGGCGTAGTAAGCCTCTACATGTATTCATGCAGATTTATTATTATGCTAAATCTACAGACGGTCAGGGGTCAGGGATCTTGCACACTCCCCGTGCACTAAAAATGTTTTTTAAACAATGGAATTAGAACCTATCTGGTGCATTCCGGACATTCTTTGGTGATTCGTGTTGATTCAGCCGAGAATTCAGATATAAGCAGTTACACGCCTGTATATATATTCTATAATTTTAATCTTACGAAATTAGTTTTAACAATTTTCTCTAAATTTTTCTTTTATTCTATACCCGAGTAAACAATCCAAAGATGCCGAAGCACAAGCAAGTTGATTTGTCACGACAAGTACATTGAAAACGGACGGCTTCTCAAGGCGGCGATGACGGACAGATGGTCCAGGAGCAGGTGTGGTGGTCCATGAAACAAAGTGTGCAGGAGGTTGAAACACCACTTACTACATTCTCCGCACCAGGTGAAAATATTTTTTAAATACGACCTTTGGCCCACTTACTTTAGTCAAAATAATCAAAACATTTGCAAAATCTGTTGCCTAGGATAAACAACAATTGCAGGTTTTGAACGGTGAATCATTTCTTAAATGGAAAATACCTAGAAGTCTGAACTGACTTTTTAAATCGCATTTATATTGGGAAACATCCTTGTAACATCGTCAAGATATAAAATAATCAGCCAATATAACGTTCGCTTTAAAACACCTCGGTTGTTGATTTTACGACTCGAAATTTAGACATAAAATGTAAACTCTTGCAAAGAAATGGAGGTTATAGATGTTATACTTGCAACCTTTTAAAATGTTCAAGTTAGTCTGCTCACAAAATGTTTCCGATTTTAACATCCGAAGGTTCTATAGTGAACGACTTTGCAACCACGTCCATAGAGGTCTTAATTTTTTTTACACTGCTTTATATTGTACGCTTTAGTTTCAGCAGTAAACGATATATTAAACCAAACCTCTGAATATATCCATTCTAGACAACATTTCCTCAAGTCCGCTGGGGCGTTATACTCTTTTTTTTATATTCGAAAAAGTTTGTAAACTTATTCAATGACATATACAGCAGGAGTCAGACTTGCACGATTTTGTTATTGTTAAATCGTCTGGTAATACCTACTTTCATTTAATGTCGAGTTTCGATCACATATGCCGAGATCTTGTCGATTCGTTGTGTAAGGAGAAATGGGTTGCCCTTCATTTACCTCACATATAAACAATAATAAGAAAAGCAATCATTTGGGTAACCTTGAGTTTAAAACTCAAAGAAAATAACATTAAAGCAACACTAGTCGGTGTTGGAGTTATGTGTGTTTTTATTTCTAAGACCATACCGGCAGGTCGTGCATATTTACGCTGAATCGATGATGCCATGTCATTAGCTAAGAAACTCCGTCATTTCATTAGAAATATCAAGAAAATAAGAGACAGAGAAGGCTTCCCTGTTTAAAATAAATAAAACATGTATATTAGCGACTAGACTGGTTACAAGATTTTATGTTTGAACTTTCAACTGATGCATCCGACAATTCTAATCTTTAGCGGTTTTTGAATGGCCATAATGCTATAATAGTGTCTTTAAGGGCGAAACTTATTTTAATAAGTGCTCGTGTGGTTTGAGAATCGCACCTTCGTTGAAACATGAAGTCCTCACAAACGTAAAACTCAATGCATTGAATGCGTAAATTTTAATCATCTTTCAATGTAATAGAGTTATTTAAATCAAAGTGCAAGCATATTCCTGGACAATTGAATACTATCTGCATCGCTGATTTTGTTAGTCCTTTTCATTGAGCAAAACTTTACCGCATTTGTGATCAACTTGGGTCTCGAACACCATTTTTACTCTAAATATCAATGTTATAACGGAATGTATTGCATCCTTCAAAGCTACATATTCACAATTCGCGGGAATACCTGAATATCTCAGATGCGGTTCATATTTATTGTATCCACCATATAATACTTCAAAATGACTGAACAGACGCGAATTTCACAGAAATTTTGTCTAATCGGTGTCATTTATGATCTGTTAGTGAGAAAATTTTACTGCATTCGTAGCGCTATAGCAACTTTGGCTATAAATAAATCCACTCGTACGTTGACTTACAGGAAAATTATATTCCATTTACTTAATTAACGGGTCTTCTACAGTTTTACATGTAACAATTGAATTTGATTTTTGAACATATACGATATTTTCGTTATTGATGCGTTATTGCTTTAAATCAATATTTCCATTCAACTATTAGCGGTCATACTGCTGCTTTAAGTTACGTTAACATAGTTGACTATACCAGGTACCTAACACAGAACAATCCTCGGCAAACTCATTTTCGTCCTTGAACAGTAATAAACACGTATGTCGCTATTTTTTTTTCACTGCCGGTTTTTCGGTTTGTTTTTTCGTTTTAGCCCTACTACGGTTTAGTGATTTTCTTAATAAGAACACCAAACTTTTTGTATGTAATATATCATTAAGATTTTGTTATGAGAAGCAACATATTTGGGCTCTATTTTATGTCATCGAAAACTGAGCTAAGGGGTTATTGTACCCCATTTAGATGTTCGAATTGACCATTGAAATAGTCAGTATTTATGATCACGTGGACATATGCAAAATTAAATCAATTATCTGTCACGCAAGTGAAGTTGGTCATTTCAATTGAAGTCACTTGAAACTTTTCAATTTTTACATAGTTATGTCCGATGAATTATTGAAAACCAACTACGTTCAGGCGACTGGAACTCTTTGAATATTGTTCAATACTATATATGATAAATATTATTATCATAATGTGACTTTCTAAATTTTACTATTTCTGGCCATCCGAGCTCTTTGAAGGATGTGCCATGTTTTATATAATGAATTCTTATTATTATGGCTGTGACTTTCAATAATTTTATTATTTCTGGCAATCCGAGCTCTTTGAAGGATGTGCCATGTTTTATATAATGAATTCTTATTATAAGGACTGTGACTTTCAATAATTTTAATATTTCTGGCAATCCGAGCTATTTGAAGGATGTGTCATGTTGTATATAATGAATTGTTTTTAAAATATGATTTTCTGAATACAGTTTAATAAATAGTATTACATGTACTATATGATACAGTTGGGCTATCTATCTATTGCTAAATTTCTATAGACCCTTTCTCCCATCAGCCCAACAATTCATTTGACGACCACCATTTTCAATTAAATTGAAAAAATATAATAAAAATAAGGATTTGTTTAACTATTCGGAAAAAGGGCTGCTGAGCTTAATGTGGAGGCAGGCAGTCCGTGTTTATTAAACAAGGGGTCGTCACTTTTCAAAATTATAATGTGATGTTATCAGTTGCCATATGCTGTAATGTGAAAGCCGGCAACATCTTTTGGCATTTAAATACAGATAGGTTCGTTGAATGCTATTTTCTGGACATCCGAGCTATTTGAAGGATGTACCATTATGCTATTATCGCTGTTGACAGGATAAATAGTATTATAAACTTCTATTTAGCGGATTTGCTTCCGTTTATAAATACGTTTTGAGAAATGTGGAGACAGGCAGTCCGTGTTCATTAAACAAGGGGTCGTCACTTTCAAAATTATAATGTAATGTTATCAGTTGCCATATGCTGTAATGTGAAAGCCGGCAACATCTTTTGGCATTTAAATAAAAATAAGTTCCGCTGAATGCTATTTTCTGGACATCCGAGCTATTTGAAGGATGTACCATTATGCTATTATCGCTGTTATAAACTTCTATTTAGCGGATTTGTTTCCGTTATATGTTTAAAAAATTTACTTTATCTTTTTTGCACTCTTCACTTACAATTTAGTTATTAAATATACCAATTATCTAATTATGTCTACAAAGTCCGATCTAGAGATGATCATACGTGGTCTATAGAAGCGGATGGTCTTTGCTCCAAATACAATTATTCCTTTATTTATTGACGGATAAAAATTCGTATTTTAACACAGGAGGTCGTTATTTAGGGGTAGTTTGACTGTAATATTAAACCAGTGACTTATTGCACGATATTGTAAATGTTTATTGACTTTCAACCCTGTCGTCTGAAGATTTAATTATTTATTGTCGGGTAAGCGACCTTGTGGTTAGGCATAAAACACTAAATCTTTCATGGATGGCCAAAAACGTTTTCCG
>JAZAYU010001560.1:0-28417 GCA_038501625.1 Corbicula japonica | reverse complement strand
TTCAATCATTCAATCACTGTTATAATATTCTTTCTATTATATTAAAAAAATTATTTTTAAGATATCGTTTCTATTAACTTAAGTCAAAAATGCTAGTTACAAATGTAATGGCTAGTATGATTTTACTTTCTTGTGACCGTTTCAGATTAACATGGTACGAGATTGATATAATTATATGAAAAATTCCGATATAATAGATGGAAAGAGGACTTTGAAAACCACCGAATATAAAATATATTAAAGTACTGCAGGCTCGGTTTGATTGAGCCTGTTCATGGGCAGTAATGGGAATGCTTATTACTGCCCACGCCGCCTAGCCCCGAGTTGAGCGCAACTCAGATGGTAACAAAAAAATCCTTTTATGATTATTCACATAAAAAATACACAGCATCTACCAATCACAGCAAAACAAATTATAAAGTTAATGAGAGAACATGTTTATATTATAATCAATTCGCAAAAATAGGTACAATTAAAGATAAACAAATGGTTAGTTGCAGGAAATTTTGCTTCTGTTGTGGGATTACCAGGTTCAATATATAATGCATTGTAAAAATGTAGATACATGTACTACTTGCCTCATTATTTTCCGAAAATCTTCACAATTAGAATTCCACCCTAGTTCTCTAAATGTGTTTTCTATATGAAGTTCAATATTTCTATTGCCTGCGTGCTCCCGCCAGCGTAGAAAGAGTTTAATAATTGCAGTTTTTGTGTTGTGTGGATTATTGGACTTTATTTCCTCAATGATACGCCCTGCATTATTAATACCAACAGCACCTGAAAAAAATCAAGACATTCTTCAACTGGAATTTTAAAAAAGGGTTAAATACTCACTTCTCTGGGATCTGAATGAAAAGTTTAAAATTAAAGTATCAGCAAAGGCCACAATCTGAAAACAAAGTCTCCTAAACAGACATGCAAGCTTTCTAAAAGTCTTGCCCGAAGATTGTGTTTATGATTTAATGGGATTTTGACATTAGCCTAAAGGATTTTAAACTCGACTTAGTAAGAGAATAAAAGAAAATAACATTATATATAAAACACAATGCAAAATAAAAGTACACAAATACTCTTGTTTGTTTATTGAAATTAAATATAATAACAATTAATATATAGCACCTTTACTTTACTGCTTTAAGAATTGTTTGAATAAACATAATTCACAGAAATAAAATACGGTCGTTCGTCTAGTAATAAGATCACATATTTTATCTAAAACTTACTAGATATATAAATGTAATGGTGTCAGTTATAAGCTTTATTAGGAATGCACCTGAGAGGCATATAGCATATGCGCCAATGCCTTTAATTGAACTATTCCATATTAATAAAATAGCAATTTATTATAAATGAATAAAATTTGCCTCAGATTTCTTGAAAATCGTAAAAACTGTATGCAGTGCATCAAAGAAATGCAGATGCTACAACCTCATTCAGAAGCTAATTATATCTCCTTTGGTACATGTAGACTTGAATCATTAAACTAGATGGGTGTTCAGTTCAACACTTTTGTCGGCCTTTAGTACAATTTCGAAAGAAAACAGAGTGTACAAAAAGGAACATAACTCCAGTTTGACCAAAACAACTTGTCATCATCACGAGTGTGTAGTCTTGAGCGATATAATTTGAAAGTTTCATGAAGAAATATTGAGAAAGTGCAACGTTATAGCTAACATTAAGTTTTTGTGTAAAAATCCAAGTACAAAAATGGGCAAAACTCTATCAAATGGGATCTTGACCTAGAGAATTCTGCATCATGATCTTGTTGTCATAAGCAATATAAAAATGTAATTTGAAAGTTTCATGAAGAAATATTGAGAAATGGCAAAAATAGAGCCACGTTAAGTTTTCGTGTTAAATCCAAGTACAAAAGGGGCATAACTCCATTGAATGTGAACTTGACCTTAAGAATTTGGCATCATCATGAGCGTGTTGTTATACTAAATATAATTTGAAAGTTTAATAAAGAAAAAATGAGAAATAACAAAGTTATAGCCAATGTAAAGTTTAACTAGAGTTTTTTACCAATTGCACAATAATTCCGATATCTATAGTTATTGGTGAAAACCCTAGATATTGCCCGTTAACCACGGTCGATGAAGAGAACTATGATTTCCGGTCGGTCACTAGAGTTTTCGGCAATATCCATAGTTATTGGTCCAATTGACAATAACTATGGTTATCGCCCGATATCTAGTGTTTTCAACAATAACTATGATTACCGAGCCGATATCTATAGTTATTGGTCAATAACCATATAAATTGGATTAATTGTGCAAACCGCTTGCCATACTTTTACATGAATACCGTAAAATCTTTATTTCATTAATTTTATTTAAAAGAATGAAGTCAACATGTTTGCTTAACGATGATACGGGGCATCAAATAAAAGCAAAAATTACAAACACAAAGGTTATCTGCAGAGCTAAGTGTACTACTGTCTTCGTTATGCTCACAGAAAATGCGTATGATTCAGAAATGTGTCTATATTATGAAGAAAGAAGGAATTCCTATGAATCTCTTATACCGTAAATTTGAATGCGGTACTTGCCTAACGGGCCGTCCTTAACACAATTCCCAATGGTTTGCATTAACCTATCTTTGATATTTTGTTTGACATTAAGGTAGTCTAACTGTAATGATTTCCCGCGCTTTTTTCTCGAATGTCAGGAATACTCGGTTAACTGTCGCTAACAGTCGACAATAATCGATGTCGCTTCGGTTACTATCGGCTCTGACGAGTAGCGTCGGAAGTCACCGAAAGCGAGCCGATGTTTGACGACGTCGCAAATTTATGCGCGGGAAAGCATTACAGTAAGACTACCTTAATTGTACTTTTTAAGCACTTTTACATTTTACAATTCCTTTGATAAAATTAAAGTATACAGGTAAAAGAAGAACTGATATGACAATAAAACATACCAAATAATGCTATGAAGAACTCGTAATATTCTAAAGGATTAACAAGGTCTGCTGATTTCTGAAAAACCAAATCCCAGTTTATTCCTCTGCTCTGGTCATCTGAAAGGTATAAAAATAAAGTTTATTTTAAAAATAAGTGAACAAACGATCGGTTTACCTTTGGTATCCTAACTAGTTATACATAATGAATAATTTCACTACAATACTACGACATTCATAATGTCATGTTCGCAGTTCGGATGATACAGACAAGTAAGCAATAGTCTTATCAAATTACATTATCATCGTATCATTGTAAGTTTCAAAAAGTGACATATGCATATCAGGCATGGCCACTTCCAGAAGACATAGCTTACGCTTAAGTTTTCCGAAAGTTTTACTTACCATTTATGTTGATACATTCTCTGAGTGCTGAAGCATGTTCATTGTTCGCTGACTCCGCATCATTCGTCCTGTTAACAGGCGATGTGAGTTTTAATTCGGTTTCTTTCAGTTCTTTTGAAATGGTTTCAATACAAGTATGTTTTGACTGTTTGTTGCAGTTTCCTTCATTTGATAGACTCATTTCACAAACTGAAATTGTAAGAAAAACTGAATCAACATCCTTATAATATAACATTAAAAGCAGCTCCAAAACGCATTACCTAAATCGTTCTCTAACATTAAACCTGACTCGATTTCAAATTAGTGCTGCGATATGTGGTTTAAATATGGATAACCGAACTGACAGCAACTGCATTTATTTAAACTGCACTATTGGGTCTTTGAAACTCATTAAATACCCGTTTACTTAATGATTAGCATCAAAGTAAAATACTTTGTGTAAAATGCCTAGATCTGCTTACATGTTATTTTATTGACTTTTTTAAATAACAACTTATAAAAGTTATACAACTGATATTGATTTTAAGCAACAACACCCATAGCAAGAAAGGTCACAAAAATATACGTTAGGTATACTGCAGGAAGATTGCAAAACACTATCGTTCTCAACTCATCAAAACTACGCCATATGTAAACCGAAAATGAAGCAGAGAAGATGGTTCTAAAAGTTCTTATACTCAAAAGTTTGGTAATATTTGTCAAAAATTACACGAATACCTATTACTTATATTTTATCATAAGGCCTATATGCACAAGCGCAAGTCTAATTAATCCTTTCGATTATTAGATAATCAAAAAGTACCAGTATAAAAAGTCATATCTTTGATGTCAAATTTTCTCCTTTTTTGTCGTACTTGTATGATTAACCTTTAGATGCTCTCGTCTGTGGAAATAAAATAATACCTATTTTCACGGACAATACATTAAATGCTTTTTGTATAGTAGATAATTCTCCAAGGTAATTTGTACTTTGTAGATGTTTTGTCAAATGACAATCTCACCTGGCATGGCGAGTGTGAGGTTTGCGCACCCTAGAACCAGGTTAAAGTTCACAGTGATTTACGACTAACAATATCAAGACTTAAAACTAGTGTTGGGAAATCGGTTGCAAATCATAATCGATCATCGGTTGGAATCGGTTGCACTTTCCGATGCGATTTCACGAATAATTAATTTAAGCAGTGTTCGGTTTACAAATGGCCTTAGATCAGTAGCATACATAATTATTGGATACTAATAATTTTCAACTTTCTGACAAAAACCAAATCAAAATCATTGCTGCCCAAAAAGGTTTGTGCAACTAAACTGAACCCTCTTGATCCGCCACATGAATTCTCAAATGCAAAAATGTTGCGTTTTCCTATGAATAATATACTGATTTTAAGGCTGAAGACACAATATAAGAGGTCTAGTTAATACAATACTTATTTATTCGAAGAATTTTTACCATCGTCATATAGCTACGCAACTGAGACGCTCGACAAAATCGGTGCCATTTTGCGTTTTTGCTTGTTGCCTGTATTTTTGTACAATTTGCAGCAGATTCTGCAAAGGCCTTTTGTTAGGTCTAGGTTATTTTCTGTGCGATGGAAGTTCTACGTTAATCTTGTAGAATCTTAAGTGCTTCTAATTAATTTTTTTGCCTAGGTTCTCGTAAGTGGGCAGGGTACAGTTTCGCACTTTGGTCCCGGTCGATTTTTTTAAATATGTGGGGTACCCTTGAATTAAATGCATTAAAATGATTGTTTAAATTTAAAATGTGAGATTCTTTTTAAATTATGTATAGTTTGTGCAATAAGAAATCTGATCATGGTGGCTAAAATGCATGGATGGTAGCTTTGTATGTTCTGAGTTGAATAGTAACCGGATGAAAACACAGTCTGCTCGGCTGCATCTGAGAATAATTTGACGGTGAGGTATTTAAATGACAAGTGCTGAAAAATCAAGCTGGATGGGAGACACTTTCCATCTGCTTGGGGAATTGGGCACATATTAAATATTAACAGGAAAGGGGTTTTATTTCAAAAGTTCCTGCAGGAAATATTTTGCAGGTTTTCGGATATGTAGGATTTTAGCCAAATTTGCACTGGAAAAACAGGCGTAGGGGTGAGCTTATAGGTCTTATTAAATCCTGAAGGATAATTACTGTAGACCAGTTGCTTGTTGTTTACATGATACCACCCCCCCCCCCCCCCTCCAACACAGAAAATACAACAACACAATTTTAGCAGTACAAATGTTGTACTTTCAGTAAACAAGAGTTCGCGCGCAGTCCCAGACTCCGAAAGCCGCCTCGGAAACTGTACCCTGCGCCCTTAAATCTCTCGGGTCGCCATTTTAATTTACAATTTTTCAAAGTGATTTATCTTTATGGCCGGTGTAAAAGCCGGAACCCGTACCTTTATATTTTGTCTCTTACACTGCGCATGTCTCAACTGTTAATCGATTATGAGAAAACGACATCGATCATCGACATCGAGAAACATTTACATGTCTTCCCATCATCAGCACATCACTACTTAAAACCTTCTTTTTCTTTTTTTGTGTTTTGATTTGCAATTCCCGTCAGACATTGATTGAATAAAATAATGCTTCTTTTTGCTCATTTGTTTTTGTGGTGTGGTTTGTGTTTTTAATTTGTCTTTTCCTGATATGCCTATCTTTCTAAGGATAATTGAAAAAATAACGCTTTTTATTTTTTTGTTATTTTACTTCGAGGAAAACAACAACAAAGTTTATAGAAACTTTTAGTTCTAAAATGTGTATTCTCATATCATTCAATTTATTGTAATTTAAAGTATTTTGAATTTTGAAGACATTTTTTAAAACTCGATTTTCAAAAATGTTTTATTAAAAAGCTGTAAAAGCTTGGGCCGACTTTCTTGAAACAATTTTCCTGCCTTTTTAAACTCATGTTCATTTAAAATGGAAGTAATTGTTAAATTTCGTAACGTATTTAAACGTGACAAAATTTTGACTTCCCAAAACCCGACCCTGTTTTACTGGAGGTCGCCGAAACGTATTTAAACGTGTGCTTTTTTCACGATTTTAAAAACCATAACGTAAATCTGCGTAAATTTTATTTTAATGCCCGTCGAAAAGTGTATGTTTAAATAAAGCATATACGCTTTTGTCCGTTACCGGTATTCTACCTTTTAAAGAAATTCGGAATTTTCAACATGGTAAGAAACCCGTGTAAAACACGTTATCTAACGTTACTAAGTCTTCTGTAAAAAAGGTGGAAAAATTCATATCCAGAATAGTGCGTTAAGATCCGTAATTTCAACGCTCTTTTACGTAATTGGTGAAAAATTCGGTTTATCGCAGGAAGACTGTAACGTAACATTCCGTAAATTAATTAATCTAATTAACAGTAATTAATTTTTATGCCATTGCAAAAAAATGTCATTTTTAAGTATTTACTAGGTAGACATAGGATTTTTTAAAATAATGAATAACTGTTTTGGAGCAACTTTTTTATTTTGACAATGAAAGATGAAGAAACAGCAACACATGTAATTAGATTTTTTTTCCTTAAAATTGAACTTTTTAAAATTACTAATTTTCTTATCAGATTATCTAGGTCAAATGTATTCAATTTCTTACTAAATTATATTTGATAGAAAATATGAGATGCATTCAAAGGACTAAAATACCGATCGATGATTCCGCGTTCTTTTAAAGAGCCACCAAAGTAAGGACTTTTTTAAAAATGAACAAGAGCTGTCACTTGAAATTGACATATGCCCCCGAAATGAAGCTTTGAAATCGAATTGGTATACATATGTAGTAAAAATATGCCTGTTGAAGTTAAATAGTAAATAGTAAGGGCCTATAACCCTTGCAACAAGAGGGTTCATAGGGTGGCTCACCTGTCAATAACTGCTCAATGGTTGTAAGAGTTGTGTGCAAGTTTGGTAAAATCAAGTGAAACAAGAGGGCCATGATGGCCCTTTATCGCTCACCTGAATACAACAAAGTTGTGTTTATGTGACCCAATGTCTCGATATGGTGAACATTTACACCAAGTTATTTTAAAATCCAATAAGAAACAACAAATTTACAGCTTGGAAAAGAAAATGCTATTTTTAGTAACAGTGACCTTGACATTGGACCTACCTGCATGGGTATTTACGCAACACAACCCCTTGTCATGGTAAACATTTATGTAAAGTTATTTTGAAATCACTCCATTCATTAGGAAGTTACAGCCCAGACAAGAAAATTTTAGTGACAGTGACCTTGACCTTGGACAAACAGCCATGGGTATTGTACACAAAACAACATCTTGTCATGGTAAACATTTGAGGCAAGTTATTTTAAAACCCAATGAGAAATAACAAATTTACAGCCTGGACAAGATTTTTCTATTTTTAGTAACAGTGACCTAATTTTTAAACCAAGATGACCCATATTCAAACTTTAATAATAACAATTAATAACTGGGACTAATGTCCTGACCATGTTTCTTTACAATCAGAGCAAAAATGTGACCACCAAAGTGTTAACAATAAAATTCTATTTTTAGTAACAGTGACCTTGACCTTGGACCAACTGGAATGGGTATTGTACTTTACACACCGCCTTGTCATGTTGAACATTAGTGCCAAGTTATTTTGAAATCGAATGAGAAATAACAACTTTACTGCCAAGACAAGGTAATTCTATTTTTAGTAACAGTGGCCTAGTTTTCGGACCCAGATGACCCATATTCGAACTCATCCGAGAAATTACTGGGACAGACATCCTGACCAAGTTTTATGACAATTGGTGCAAAAATGTGACCGCTAGAATGTTAACAAGAAAATTCTATTTTTATTAACAGTGACCTTGACCTTGTACCAACCGACATGGGTTTTGTACTCAACACACCGCCTTGTCATGGTGAACATTTGTGCCAAGTTATTTTGAAATCCAATGAGAAATAACAAATTCACAACCAAGACAAGGTTATTCTATTTTATTAACAGTAACCTAGTTTTTGAACCCAGATGACCCATATTCGAACTCGTTCGTGAAATTACTGGTACAGACATTCTGACTAAGTTTCATGATAATCGGAGCAAAAATGTGACCGCTAAAATGTTAACAAGAAAATTCTATTTTTATTAACAGTGACCTAGTTTTTGGACCCAGATGACCCATATTTGAACTTGTCCAAGAAATCATTGGGACAAACATCCTGACCAAGTTTCATGACAATCGGAGGAAAAATGTGACCGCAAGAGTGTTAACAAGAACATTCTATTTTTAGTAACAGTGACCTAGTTTTTGATTCCAGATGACCCATATTTGAACTTGTCTGAGAAATCATTGGGACAAACATCCTGACCAAGTTTCAAAACAATCGAGGCAAAAATGTGACAGCTAGAGTGTTAAAGAATTTGGGACGTACTGTCGGACAACTTGGCAACTATATGCTCCCCCGAATTTCTTCAGGGAGCATAAAATGCCTTAACTTGCCATTTTAAGTACATGTACATACACTATATACATCTAAGACTCTCTTAAATTTAGTCTTAACATTTTGAGAATTTGCTTCAAATTTGTTGTTGTTCTTGTTGTTGTTTTACTTACAGTCAAACAGTGAATGACATATTCAGAAAAGCCTGATTTTCAAAGTGCTATAAAGTAAGAAAGTTTATTTGGTCACTATCCATAGAAAATTACAAAATTTACCCTATAAAATCTTCCAGAGCAAAGTTCTTAATATTGCATAACACAGATATAAGCAGCAAAGTTCATCAGGCCATTGTCCAGCAACTGGACCAGTATAAACTGGTAAATATCATATGTAGCTGAAGACAGGTAGAAATATTGGATTTTGACACTTAAAATTTTCACTCTGCTACTAAAATGTTTGTTTCAAATTTTATCACTGAACAACCAGCGGATGAATTGTTCAGGAAAAATTGAGTTTTAAGATGGTATAAAGCTTGTGTCAAAATCTGGTTGATAACTTTAGAAAATCAAAGGTTAAAAACAGAATTTTAAAGAAAAATTAAAGATGTTAGGGTTAGGGTTTAGGGTTAGGGTTAGGTAAAAAGGTCCATAACTCGGCCAAAAATAATCCGATCAGAAATTCCTTCGGATATGCACATCTACGCTTGGTGACAAACACTCCTGTGAAGTTTCAATGAAATCCCTCAAGCGGTTTGGGAGAAGAAGCGAGGACAAGATTTTACTTAAAAGGGCCATAACTCAGCCAAAAATAATCCGAGCAGAAATTCCTGACGATATGCACAACTAGGCTTGGTGACAAACATTCCTGTGAAGTTTCATAGAAATCCCTCAAGCGGTTTCAGAGGAGAAGCGAGGACAAGATTATTTCGGACGGACGGAAAGAGGGACGGACGGTGCGATTACTATATGCCTCCCTTCGGGGGCATAAACATAATTCGACGGGTTTCCGACGAAAAAACAGGGTCAGGTTTTGAAAAGCGATTTTTTATACGTTTAAATTATTACGTTTCGGGCGTCTTCCGGTAAAACAGGGTCGGGTTTTGGAAAGTGAAAATTTTGTCACATTTAAATACGTTATGGTCGTCGAAAGGATATGGATTTTTCTCAAATAACAGGTATAAAAAGATAATAGGTATTATTTCCTTACTTAGTATTATTACTATGGTCAACATATTTATTAAAATTTGAGATCAATTGACCATATCAATTAAAATATGAGATTAATTGACCGTATCAATTAAAATATGAGATTAATTGACCATATCAATTAAAATATGAGATTAATTGACCATATCAATAAAAATATGAGATTAATTGACCATATCAATTAAAATATGAGATTAATTGACCATATCAATTAAAATATGAGATTAATTGACCATATCAATTAAAATATGAGATTAATTGACCATATCAATAAAAATATGAGATTAATTGACCATATCAATAAAAATATGAGATTAATTGACCATATCAATTAAAATATGAGATTAATTGACCATATCAATTAAAATATGAGATTAATGACCATATCAATAAAAATATGAGATTAATTGACCATATCATTACAAATATGAGATTAATTGACCATATCAATAAAAATATGAGATTAATGACATTACATGCATGGAAATATTATTGCAATATGTTCACTTATACTGAATTTTTTAAAATGTTACAACAAAAGTTGAAAAAAACTTGTTCATTATAGGCGTGCAACCTCCTGAAATCTTGAAATTCAAAGTCTTTTCCATAAATTGACTCATTAAATATTTAGGAAAGTATCATCAAAGTATCATCAAAATATCAAAGTACTTTTATTTTTGACCCTGCATGTCATAATTTTGTTTCAGTTATTTGAAACTACCCCTAAACATTTATGAATTTAATAAGATTTCTTTGCAATATGGCAGAATGTCAGATAATTTTTGTATTTCTTTAAGGTAGATCTATGTTCGTTTATATTTTTGACTAAATGTTCTCTGCAGAAGTGCTATATTAAAGGAACTTGCCTGTGGGATGTGCTGTTTCTCTCATGTTGGAAATGTTGGATATAGAAGTATTCCTGCTCATATTTTCACCAATGCCTGACTCTTCGTCACTATTCAGCTCGCTATATGCTTCTGTTGATAAATTCAAGTTGAGACTATCTCGGAAAATTTCAAGTTTTAATAGACCAAAATTTTCGTTTTCCTCTCCATCTATATAACCAGATTCGATTGAATTCTCTGAAATAAAGCAACATAAATGTTTTTGCAAATTAAATCTTAATTTTATAAATGGACATGACATAATAAAGACACATGTATATTTAATGCTTTTTATGATTTGAATTCTTAATCCTTAAAATGTTATAAAAAATAATTAAGTTTTAACGATTAAACTCCAAGTCGGCTCAAAACCTTACTCTCGTGTAGGCGCACATATTAAATTCTTTCGGTTCACAACATCATTATATAATATTATGTAAATTCTTCATTGTCGGGCTTTATTGTTAACTCTAACAAAAAACTTACTTCTTATACTTCTAATGAAAGGACCTCAAAGAATCAACATTTTATAGCCTACAATGATTGAAGTTTAAACAATATGTATATCATCATTTACTTTGTTTTCTTCACTTTATTTTTTTCCATTGGGTTTGAGAAACTCACCAATTGAAGAAGTTACGTGCTGATTTAAAAGTGAACGGCATGAATCAGGATGTTCAGGAATGCTGATTCTTCCACTTACGTATAGCTTGGTCCTAATGATTTGCGCTAACCTGTAAAGTGGAATTTACAATAATTAATTAAAAGTTCGGTTTTCTTTTTGCTTATAACAGGTTTAACTTACTGATTACTGTGCATGATATTCGGTTGTCATAAAGGTATAAATAAAAAGACACATGTTTTATGCATTTGTTTCCTACTCTTATTTATTTCTGGAAAAGATCTTAGCTACCAGATTATTCCTATTTGTCTATATTGCATTACAGTTTCTTAAGCAAATTTTATTGTATGTGTTTAATGATTTATATTTTCGTATATAATATTGAATGGAAGGAATTCCGCCGGCACAAACTGTGCTTGTTGTTCTAAAAAGATCTATGTCAAATGTCTGCAAAATAGAGGTACCTAAGAACAAAATTTAAAACTTATCTAGTGCGGAAACTGCAATGATGACCATTTTTGAATGGTGATCTCTTATTTTAGAACAGTTGAAAAACTTTCTTTCTCTTTTCTTGTTTTTTAGTGGTTGTGCTGGATTGCTGTTTTTTCTGATTGAATATTGCTTTCCCTTAAAATTATAAAAATAATGTTCGATATATTCGCTATTCCGCATTAAAGCAAATGCAATTAGAATATATCTTATAAAAGCCAAAACCGACTATCCTATTTTGATCAGAGAATAAAATCTAAATTGAGCTCAACAATTACTAGCACAGCGCATAAAACAGATACTGCAATAAAATAAATAAATCAATATTTATTGGTCAATCTGATGTGGTGTAACATCAAAATCCAGGGACAAAAAAGGACAACCTCCAAATTGATATTAACATAAAGTCTAGCATCATCACGATCTTGTTTTCATAAGCAATCTTCTGCTAATGTTCTATGAAGAACATTTAAAACTAACAAAGTTATAGAAAACGTAACCTTTTCGTGACGGACGGACTTACTAAATAAGTGATCCCAATGTTTGGAATTTTCTTCTACAGGAAGACACAAACACGCGAGCTTCTAACTTGCACATAATAACCCAGTAGAGATTTCCTTCAGACTTGGAAAAGACTCGTGCTTTGGTCCTTTTGCTAGCCAATAGGTGATTAACCAGGGCAATTTTTTTAGTTTATATTAGAATCTGCTGACTGGGCGAGGTTGGTGCACCATTGAATCATATTTAAACTCTTTGCGAACAAATGGTTTTGCCACTGAACGTTCTAATGCGGTAGCCCTGCATTTACTATTTTTACTTTTGTGTCGCCCCCCTCGAAGAATAGGCGATACATAGGGATCGCTCTGTCTGTCCGTCCGTCTGTCACGAAAACTTTATGTTGGTTAAAACTTTGCAATTTCTTAATATTTCTTTATGATACTTTCAGATTATATTGCTTATGATGATGGCAAATTCTTATGGTCAAAGTCATAGTTGATGGTGTTATGCCCCTTTTTGTACTTGCATTTTAGGGCGACACAACAAGTGTTCAACTGAACACACATCTAGTTGCTTTTATTTGTGGTTATTTTTATAAATTGATCCAATTGTAAACGTATGCTCTATGTATTTTCTTTGGACTTTCGAACGAAGACGTGCCGTTCGTCCTTATTTTACGTTGTACATATTTATTCAAATAAGAACATGAAGAGGTAGGTGTGACGATGGTATACCCATGAACTTGATGCATGAGTGCTTGGCAAGTAAATCTTCTTGAGCAATAACTCCTCGTGTATTCTTGTGTTTAAATTTCTCAGATGAATCTTTACTATTGGCTGTGTTAGGAGGCTCTGTTTTCTGAATGGGTCCATACAACCTGATAAACAGAACTCACTTACGTAATATTACAGTTAATCAGCATGATAATACAATAACATTTTAATCAGTAACAACACAGCAAATTTATGTGTCATAGTAAAATAGGTTAACTTGAGCTTCAGCAAACTGATTTTACAACATTTAATTCACAAGATTCTATGAAATCAAACTCTCTAAATTCATGTTTAACTTACAGGAATCTTCTGTTTTATATGTTTGCGTTCTTTTGCATGCAACATTGTTGAGCCGATGGGTGGGTCGGAGTTATTTTACCAAGACAACTCGTACTTGTTCTGTGATACGATAACCTGTTGGGGCAAGTATGAGGTTGTGAGGTTGGTGCACCCTAGAACCTGGTTAAACCCCAAGTGGCAATTTGTTTTGCCATTGACCGTTCCAGGACGGTTTCCCCAAAGGTTCACTTTTTCGTTAATTGTTTGAGGCGTCCTTTTTGAATTGAAATACTTATAACAAGCATGCTCTCTCTCTCTCTCTCTCTCTCTCTCTCTCTCTCTCTCTCTCTCTCTCTCTGTCTCTCCCTCTCTCTCTCTCTCTGTCTCTCTGTCTCTCTGTGTGTGTGTGTCTCTCTCTCTCTGTCTCTCTCTCTCTCTCTCTCTCTCTCTCTGTCTCTCTCTCTCTGTCTGTCTGTCTCTCTCTCTCTCTCTCTCTCTCTCTCTCTCTCTCTCTCTCTTCCTCTTTTCTTTTTCGCTGCGTGTGAGGCTGTGTTTTATGATTGGGGCGATTCCTGATATGCATATATTTCTTTTGGATAATGTTTAAGTTTAAACTTAATTTGCAAACGAGGAATGAGCAAAGCAAAGCTACGCTGGTAACGACAAAATATTATGTATGCAGTTTTCTCGGACAATTTTTATAATTCCATTTAATGGTACATTACCTTCTTCCTGTATAAAATACACATGGACTACACAAGACAAGGCCAATCAAGAGTCCATATAAAAAAGACTTTATATCAAATGCTTCATGACTACTTGATATGCCGGCCGAGGTGTTGTTGGTAAGCGATGGTGTCTCCATCACTTGTCAGTTCTGTCAAGTGCTGAAATTGAATAATTGCTTTTCAGACAGTTAAAAAGTCACGCAAGTGATGACGACACAAGATATCTTCTCCCCGTACATATAGTCAGTACTGACAACAGACACATTAATAATCCTTTACCAATGTCATGCAGTGATGATAACGTATAGCAGGGCTATCCGATCAACCTTTTGCGGGTTGTCTCGGTTATTGGATGCGTTACTGGAGTTGTAGGGCTAGGCGCTGTGGCCGTGATGGTGCGGTTCATTCAAACATAAACATGTGAGGCAGATAATCGAATGCATTATACATTATCATCAACCAGGATTTTTTTCTCACTTATTATTATTTCAGCCTTGATTGCTTTCTTATCAGATTTTTTTTTGGGAGGATGCATGGTTGATTTTTCTGACAACGATTTTCACCTTTTAAATATATGCTAATGGACAAATTTCTTTTCGGGTCTACTTTTTTCATTTAAAAAATATCTTCTGTAAACCGCTCCACTATCAGGATCAGAAAATTAGTCGCTGAGACCCTTATTCAGTCGTTATCAGTATATGAACGACTGTTGTTAACCAAAACCTAGAGGCCTCTGACTGACTGTTGAATCATGAATAAAGTTACTTTTGCTATTTGATACTATGTCTTAATCTTCATACAAGCCTCTTATTCAGTAGGCATATTGCTTATCACGATAATTCAGACAAAGCTAGAAATTAATAATTTTCATTAAAGTATTTATATGCATGGTTTATGATAAACAAAAGAAGTGGTACAGATTGTAAACACATTAACCAATGCCTCTCAAATGTGATATGTATGGAAATAAATCTGTGAACGGGTTGAGTGGCATCCAATCGCTTTCGGCAACATTGCTGATATAAAATGCAAAGTTAACATTAATCATGCAAAAATGTTACTACTTTTTGTTAAATTAAATTAAATACGCTGGACTATAAATAATGTTGATCTCCTGCACCATATAATTTATCTAAAAACGTCTAAAAACGTTGGGAATACCGCCTATATTTAAACCGCAAGGAAAGATAACTCAAGTGTACCGCCAGATAAACTTGGTTTACTACTGAAGTAGAAATATGCGCATTGAAATAATCAGTCATCAGATCTAACATTGTTAGATCGTACTTTTGTGAGATTGCAAAAACTACAATATCATTATTGCATGTTTTTTTATCGAGCACTCATTAATTTAATACCGATGGAAAAAGAACAGTCATATACATTCAGAAGCAACTAGTGTTAGGAATCGACTGGATTTTTCAGAATCGATAATCGGAGAAAATCGGCTTGGCTCAACCGATTGATAATCGGATAATCGGAACATGTTGTTTCATTAGCTGTTTCAGTTTTTGTTATAAACAAATCAGTAGATACTGATTTAATATATGTTAAAATGGAAATAATAAAAATTATAATGTTATAATTTCTGTCGTCCTGTATACCAGGATATGTTTTTATCAACAACTTTGTGTGCAAAATTTTGACATATTCATGGAACACACGTGAAAGTCGTATTATAATATAACATCACCAGATATGTATGACAAACATATATAACTGACAAACAGCACCACTCCTTTCTCACAAAAAAACTGCAGAATTATAAAACTGAAAAAGGAGGGTTCAGTAAGCTCTGAAATTGTATGGCTAGTTGTTGTACCGAAGATCAATAATCGGACCTAAAATCGAAATTGGCTTTAAAATATCTTGGGTAACATAACCGTAACAAGCGTTATATTGTGGGTGGGGTATTATTTTCATACATTTATTCAGGGTCTCTTAATCTTATCAATTATAGAGACCCTGATTTATTGGCGTAGGATTTCCTGCAAAGCGTGCAAATGACTCTGCTCATGCCTAAATTTTCTTTAACTGGAGCTCCATCTTTCATTTTTCGGAAGTAAAAATACTAACAGATCCGGGAAGTCGTCTTTCCCGGGTAAGGAAAAAGGTCTTCGTTATTGTTGCCATCCATTACTGTCTTGATGGATTACCTCCCTTCAGAAATAATCGGAAAGAAACTACCGGCAAGCTACTACCGAAAAGAGAGAAAACATTCATCCGCCTAACCTAGCGACATCGATTCTGAAAAATTGGACTCGATTGTCGCCGACGTTGAAGTTATCCGACTGATTATCGATTGTCGGCGACAATCGGGCAAACACTAGAAGCAACAATCTATTTCAAAAACCTAATTTGAATACAGACGAGTCGATTTTAAGTAGAAATAATTCAAGGTCGTAATTTCGTTTAAAAGCTACATGTATTATGGAAAACCAAACCGGACAAGACGTTTGTCCTAAGTATAGATTAGTTAGCATATAAATCATTTCAATTTATCTAACATGTATCATGGAAACAAAGAAAAGATTATTGGTATGTTCGTTGCCTAAAAGGAAGTGTTTTTAATTCAAAGAATTTAACTTACCTACACTCATTACTCCAATACCTGTGTTAGGCCAAATATAATTCACATTATGTTTCTATTACTTTCCCTACAACTGATTTTTTGTTTTCAACAAAAGCTTATAGAGAAAGAACACACGATTATTGGTTAACTAAGTACTCCTATACCTTAAGTTAACATTTTAACAGAATACAACATGCACCGACCTATCTACCCATACATCTTTTCGACGGGTAACATGAAACAATGCATTAAATGTAGGCCTTTATGGCAACTAAGAGACGTATTTATGAAACAGGAAAACCATAATGTGACTATTTTTAGTATTGCGTGATCGACAAGTTTTATCATTCCAAAAGGTAAACCAATGAAGACGCTTCTATTTAGCTAACCACGATTTTGATAACGCCTAAGATACATGAACACTTAACGAAAATCCCCTAGCGGACAGTACGCGGCTAACGCCAGTCCACGACATGTTAAAAATATCGCCACAAAATAGCAATATTCGGGAAACAGCCAAAGCGTTGTTTAGTTAACACAATGAGTATGACCAACATTTGTTTTCTTAATAAGACAAAAATACCGTATCGTTTCGAAAATCAGAAAATGAATCGTCGTGAAATGATGATAAAGCTTCACGCAGACACAGTTATATTCATGTAATTGTAAAATGTTCGGGCTAGATAACACGATAGTTACGCCTTATAACCAAAATGAATTTGATAACCAGCCAATTTAATACCAAGGCAGAGGTGTCGATAATAATATCACAGGAACCATATACTACTAGGGCTAGCGCGCAGGTGTGTTAGATGTGATTTTGCTGGTTATCTAACTTGGTAAAGATATGATAAGACACCAACGATTCCACAAACATCCATGAAGATCAACGAACAACTGTTTCACT
This sequence comes from Corbicula japonica, assembly GCA_038501625.1. Taxonomy (NCBI): domain Eukaryota; kingdom Metazoa; phylum Mollusca; class Bivalvia; order Venerida; family Cyrenidae; genus Corbicula; species Corbicula japonica. Next base: position 10,747 of record JAZAYU010001560.1, on the reverse strand, counting down.
AACAGCAGAGACCTATTTGGCATCTTCGTAAAATTCAAGAGCCATAACTCTAAAGTTTGTAGAGAGATTTGACTGGTTATCGAACATTGTCGAGATATTAAGGTGGAATGTACCTTTAAAATATTTTCTAGAAATCTTTGGAATTAGGTTTCAAATGAAAGTTCAAGATATTTTTGATTCAAATTGGTCATATTGACTTTGACAATTACCAATCCTAGTACTGTACACGACGTTGCAAACAACACCATCTACGTCCGTTTTTGACGGTCTGTTAAAGGCCGTGAAATCGCCGCGTTTTTCATTACTGACCTAAATCAAAGCGCTGAAAGCGTTGAAAGACTGGCGCGCTGGTTGAATCGGCATCTGCACAGATAACATTACTGTAAACATATGAAACTATGTGTGATTTTTTCGTTACACTTTGTGACAGTTACTATCATCAACATTAGCAAATAATTCAGTATATTCAGGGATTTCAATAGATGCAGGTACTTGTATTTTGATGCAAGGAAATTAGGTTTTCCACTTTGTTTTTCACCTGAATCTTAGGTTGGGGGTCTTTTTGATGCAGAAGAGTATGAGTAGTGGTTAAATTTTGCTAGAATAACGATGATCAGGCTCCGCCACAACTGAGTAGTGTCAACAATGAAATGCACAATGCTCACGTACCTTAAGAGACTGAAACAGTTACAATCTTAATTTTTACGTCAATCGCAACAATGGATTAACAAAAATATTCGCCAACTTACTAACTGTCTCCCCAGGATTTTCGGAAGGGTTGTCGCTGGACTGTTCGTGGAGTTAAGCTCTCGAAACTTTATTTCTAACTATCATTTTATACAGTTTTATATTTGTACCAAAGTTTACTGCAAAAACTGTATATAGTACAAAAATGTTTTTTATCTCTTTAGAGCCAAGAAAGGTACAAAGTTAAAAAACATAAATAATGTGAAACAATGTGTAAATAGTATGTCAACATGTGTTTTAATAACATTAACTGATCTGATCTCATCAAATTGCAATGTCAGCTATATACTCTGTATAGTTAGTTTTTCACCTTCATTTTCCAAGATATCTCACACATATCAAACTCAGTGTTTCATTACAACTGACAGAATTAGGATTAAACTTTCAGAAGCCTCTTTTTTCCTTGGGCCCAAGTGCTGACTGTCTTATTATAATCAAATTTCAGTACACCTGGACCTTCCATGGATATCATTAACAATGAATTGAATGTTGAATTGTTAAGCCTGCTTCTAAGCTTTGTCTTCACTCTTGATAAGGTGGAAAAAATCCCACTCACAATCTGAAATTAAATTAATTTACGATACCAGGAAACATACAGACAGCTTCACATATATAAAAATAATATCAGAATAGGTATTCAGTTAACACAAACAGGTATAATAAATTATGTGGTGCACCCCTAGAACCTGGTTTAACCCCTAGTAGCAAATTATTTTGCCACTGACTGTTCCAAGGCGCTAACCCATACGGTTCCCCTTTTTTGTTAAGCAATCAACAAACAAATCATTTATTTTCCTCTCTTCTTTTTGCTGCAGGGGAGGCTGTGTTTTATGAGTGTGGCGATTCCAGATATGCATATTTTCTTTTTATATATAGTAGCATGAAATTGAGTTATTTTATTTATTTAATGCAAGTCACAAGGCTAAGTAAATATATTTAAAAAAACATTGCCAACTTCTTGCAACCAGGAGTAGACTTTCTTCCACTTAGGATCGACACCTGACTGGATCGAACTGGCTGTTCGAGGTAGCCGGCGTTGATTCAGTGTCTCGGCATGTTGGGGTACCGCGTCCGGCTTCGGATTGATTTCACGACGTGAAGGGGTACTTCATCGTCGTCAGAGTCGCTTTTGAAGGGCTATCCGGAATGATCTCGATCTCATTTCTAGAATTTTGAAGTTCAGAATGCCCGATGAAGTTGGCATCAGCCTCACAAGGCTGGTTTCTCTTGAAATAACTTAAGATAGAATTGACGAGTCGTCGTTCCTTCGCGCATGCATACTTGAAAATGTGTCCGACGAAAATGAACTGATCGTTACGATGATAGCGCATTAAAATACCACAGAATGTATTTCTTTTGCAATTTAAGTTCTACCTGCAACTTGCCAATTGATTTGTTTAAAACAAATCCATTATAGCACAATTATTTTCATACATATATACAGTACAATTTTCGAAGTGTTTGTCTTCTAATCACAGAACTAAGAATAACCAAATTATTACTCATGATCGCATCTCATTAAAATCATTGAACATTATGTCAAACACACCGGGTTCCGCTATTAATTGAGAATATCAACAGTCGGCAGAGCCAAAATACGATAAAACGACACCGACAGACTTGCGTATTCACCGCGTGGAGATCAGGCGAAGTTATCCAGCTGATAGTAAAGAAATCGATTGTGATTGGTCAAATCGCCAATTGCTTAACCTTGAATGAGGTGTGTATTGAAAAGCGACCTGTGTTTACAATGCAAGGAACAGAAAATTATGACATGTCGATTTTGAATAAACGGATGTCGGCGAATTTAACACTTGTTGGAATTAGATCAAAGCTTGTTAACGGTTGTCTGGGGAGAACACTGGAACCCGGCCCGGTCCTTGATAGCCGAGCAAATTCTCGATCCACAACTGCTCCAACCTAACCAAAATGACAACCTACGCTATCTCCCGCTTGTCACGTGACTGATTTGTTTTAATCGTTCTTTTAATATCCTTTCATAGTTGTTCGAACAACAACATTAAATTGTTTTCTTGTTTTTATTTGTAGCATTATCTTTCAAAGTTCGCATTCCTTCTCGAAATATTTGTATTTTCTTTAAATGCACTACTTTTAATGCCACACAACTACGAAATCTTTCAGGCGTAACTAAACCACTCATGCATATCCAGTTGCTTGTTCACTGCCGTAGCTGGTCATGGTTTCACTCCACATTTGTTCGATGGAATTTTTGGCATGGATGTTCCAAACTTACACGGAAACTTACTATGAATCATTCAGAATTCGTGGAATGGTGTGCTGCATTGTGCTTCACACTCGTGCAGAACATTTCGGCCTGATCTCGCGGTGACAACTTACTTGATACGCTCTCGTGGTCGCAAGGATACACCCGAAGTTCAGGACTGCGCGTCGCAATGTTCGCGGCATCGTTAGATAAGACTGGCGCATGCGCCAGTCAAAAATGACGCACAGATAAGTAAACAATGATGATAGATTATGTCAGTGATTTCTTACGTGCTGATAGCAAAAACACGATAAAAAGAAAAAGTTTAGTCAGTATTTTCGTTATCGCCTTCAGTCTAAAATATTGCAAATATCGTGACAAAATTTGAACATATGTGTTGTACTAACTCTTCTTATCACATAGACGATTATTTGTTTACCAAAACCTTCCTCATTAGACCGTGACTGTGTGTAAATTCAAAATGCTCGAGATGCACGTGCTGATGAAAACCGCCATGGATATTTTCGCAAATTTCGTTTGACATGAAAAGATTATTATCCATAATGAAAAAAGCCGGAGTAAAATTTCTGGTATCTAGCCATTGTCGCCATAATGGCCCATCCATTAATGACAGAAATACCGCTTTGAGATTTCTAGGAGCTTGTTTACGCGCTGCTGATGTAGCAGGTCGTTTTGGGTGTCATGAGCTAACAATACATCATATGCAAGCGCGATTCTGACAAACTGGCAGAGTCTACCAGGCAGATAAACAATATCGCTACTAAGTGACGTCAACACGATTTATTTTGCTCCACACCTGCTCAAAAGCTCGTTCAACGTCTGAGACAATCAACGCGGGACAAGAACATTCGGTTGTATCGCTTGAAACCGGCTGAGAGCTGCTCGGCTGCGTGCTCGACGTCCTTACAAACTTTGAAGGTATTCTTCTAACAGCACTTCAGCGCGTCGCACATTTGAATTGGGCACGTCAGGGCAGTCGCTGGAATAAATAGCGATGGAACAGGATTGTTTTCATCGCTTTGTCCAAGTTTGTTCTCAAAGGAGCAGATGGAATTGTTTGTGTTTGGCGACGCCGATGAGAAAGGTTTGATCATGCCAACGTCTTCGAATATGACCGTTACGAGCGCTATGATCTTGGGTGGTACTTCTTAAAATGGCAAGACAGAACTTAAACAATAGGGAGTATCTTAAAATTCGTCCATATTGTGTAGAAATCATTATCCCTGTCATTGTTCCTTACATAGTGAACGGCAATGCTTACGTTCTTCAGGAGGATAAAGCACGCTGCCACACAGTACGTTATAAACGGAACGTTTTTGTTGTAAACCATATAAACATACTCGAATGACAATTAAAATCACCTGATCTCTCCCCGATTCAACACATATGCGACTATCTTGTAAGAAAGGTGCGAGGCAGTAATATCGTCAACAATGTAAATGATCTGAAAAGGTTATTGCAAAAAGGAATTCGCCCAAACCCCTATACACATCATTCGAACACTCGTCAACAGCATACGAAAGGCGTTTTTTGGCTATTATTCAATCTAGAAGTGGTCATACAAAATATTGAGTGTAATGTAAATTTTGATTTTGTCTTAAATCTTAATCAAATTAAATGGCTTTTCAGTTAATGTTGTTGAAATGCATTGGGTATAGAATGATTTTCGTGGTAAGTGATGCTTTTGACTTCAGTTGTAATGTTATTGTATCAAGTATTCCTACTTATAAAACTTTTTCTTCTCAGCATATTTTCAGATGATAAATAAATAACTCATGTGCCTTAAGTGATTTTGCTGGTTATCGAACTTGGCTTAGATATATTGCCCCTAAACAGTTTCTCCAAGTTTCATGAAAATCGAAAACCAACTGTTTGAGTTTTTGAGCGAACAAGACGAATTTGCCATTGTTTTGCCAATAGATGGACCATAACTCCTTAGTGCCTAAAGCAATTTGGCTGGTTATCGAATCTGACCGAGAAATTATTCCAATGAACATTTTGTTCAAAGTTTCATGAAGATCGAACAAGAACGGTTTGAGTTAGAGAGCGAACATCGCTGCGGACGCAGAAAGAATTAAGAGCCGACTTCCCGTGTTTCAAAATCCGCGCTCTTGCACCACACTGAATAAATATGGCTGTTTCTTTATTTTAATAACTATTGCGAACATATAGACTGATTACACCGAACAAAACCTGAAATACTAATTTTAGACCTGAGAATAGCCGATATAATTTCCATTACTCTATTTATTTTACAATTTTTACATGGCCCTGTCGAAAAGTTCACCCAATAGAACTGTTATGGGATACCCAGACGACGCAGTAAATTTCAACTGTAATGAGTTAGCAAAATAACATATAACCGTTTCAATTAAAATCTTTAAAATTTTTCAATGTGGAATGACTGCAAAATTATAATGTGTTTTGTTTAGTCAGTGACAATTGGCAAATTCATACCGCACCATTAACGAACATGTGCCTCTTTTTAGTAATATGCATCTTTGCAATGCTCGACATAGGACTCTTATATGCTCTGGTTATGTTTTTATGTAGGTGCTTTGTAGATAGTTAGCATATGTTGGTAAATTTTAATCAACACTAAAAGTGTATACATTTTAATTTGACATCATCATAATTTGTGAATAACAAGTTCAAATTCATTGGATAAATCATGTATTAACAGTCGCAGCTCTTAACAATTTGTTGTACAATTTTAAATCAGTCGCTTCTTTATTTTGACATTATTGGTATGCCTTAATGCTGCAAACAATCGGCTGGTAGAAAGACCGCCCTCCCGATTTTTATTCTACTCACCCACAACTCTGATCATGATAGTAATCTATCGCTGGTTATGACATTTTTTTTCAATAAAAATAAATCTGACTTTTATCTGGATATAAGTTAATACATGTACATGTATCTGTAACAGAAATGCTGAAAAAATATGAACATACACATTTTCGTGCAAGACAAGCATCACATGCAAAAACAACATCAGGTGCAAAGTTTCATAGACTAATCTTTGTAAATATCAACGGCGTTTTGCCACCAGAGTTATGATTTTATAGATGGAGACGACCACTCACCGCGACAATTTTTTAACAATGAAGTGAGTGAGTTGCCAAATAAAATCAAGCCGGAAAAGGGCGAAAGAGTAAATCCCTAATAATTACTATATTTCTAAGGGAAAAATGTAAATTTAAAATATTACAAAATATATTTTCTTCAGTTATACAGTGGCGAAAGAAAACGTACTTTCAAATATTGAACAAAAAGATATAACGATACATACATTTAATTAAAAGTTGGACAATGCATAAATTTTCTTAGTTGTATAAAAGTGTTTTCCTTATCTTACAAATTATATAATACATCTAATATGTGGTCACAATTAAAATTATCAACGGTTTTGAAACTGTGGAATACCATTTTTATTTTCACTGTTTTAGCTGAAGTACTCTTTTAGCCTCTGACCTCTCTTTGGTACGCCATTCATAGCGTGACAATTCGTTTGAAAATGATGCAAATTGAAATAAAATTAATTTATGTTTGTCAGTTTCTTTGATGGTAATTATAGATAAGCTGTTTGAAATACCTGTATCTGAATTAAATTTCATTACTCTTTCTAGTGCTTCATCAGCTATGATTCCATTTGGAAGTTGAGAGGTTGTTATTTGGGTACCTCATCAGGGAACATGAAATTCTGAGTGTCCAGTTCTGTACCGATTACTTTGTCAAAAACATAAAATAAAATAAATCTATTTCGTTTCAGTAAAATATTGAATGATTTTATTTCATTCGTGAACACCAGAAACTGTGCCCAAGATCATAAAACAAAATCTGGAGATCAGTCTCAAATTTCAAGCATCTGATTGGCTGAAATGGCGACCAGTCCCCATTTCAGCCAATCAGATCCTTGACATTTGAGACTGATATCAAATTTTAGTTTTATGATCTTGGGCCCTGATATTTTCTCGAGTTAATCCATCTGTATCATTGGCAGCAACAACACTGATCAGAAGGTTTTATCAGATATGTGCATGGTAGCAACTACATAATTATGATGTATAATGTTTTATGTCCAGGCCATAATTTCCGGTAAATTAATTAAGTCATCAATTTTAATGATGATAAACACCTTTTTTACCAAACACAATTTACTTAAAGCCATAAGCGTTTCCTCCACTTAGTTCAAGTTTGCAAGCCATGATTTGATATCCGACTGAGTGTATATAAAACTGGCAATAACATTGTTTTGATATATCTGTTGCAATCAGCAATCTGACATTTCATTCTTCAAATTTCTTACGCAATATTTACGTTTGTTTTATTTCCAATAAATCATATGTTTCTGGGAATCGAAATTCCCCCTCATGAAGCTATTTAATATTTTATCCTTCGCAGAAACAATTTTTACCATGTTTTCCAACATTTCTCCAGCATTGGTCTTGTCGCCTTTCTTTTTGTTCACTACAGCCTCTACGAAAAACGCTAGGTCAAATACTACTGAAATTGGCCCCAATATTGAAGCTGCAGTCGCGGCTGCAGTGGTCCCGAGTCTAGCAGCTGCAAGACCAATCGCTACAGCACTATGTGCCGTTCTCACTGCAGAACCTACAGCTAAAAATCCCCTCCGGCTAATACCAGGCCCTTCGTCAAAAGAGGCTTCTGCAATTGTCAACGGTTCGAAAAGCCCTTTAACAGTTTCAATTGCCATTAAAAGATTTTTTTCTTTCTCCTCCATATCTGTTTTAATTTTTTCAATGTCCTTCATTTTCGAGTTCTGTTTTAATGCTTCAAATGTTCTCGCCGCTCCCGAAACCACGCCAGTTCCAACACCTAAGGCCCCGCCTGCAATGCTCAATCCTAAAGAAGCTCCAAAACTTACAGGCGCTAGTACTATTCCCACTACCACTAAGCCGGCAGATACAAATCCTACAGAAGAAGTGGCAATAACAGTCGTTGTTACTTTCCGTCTTCTTTCATCTATTTCCCCTCCACCAGTTTGGCATTGACCAATGAAATTTGCTACAATTATATTTCTCTGGTACAGGGCGCCATCTAATTCGCACAGTGCTTCCACTTTTTGAAGATACTTACAGGATTCCACTGCAAAACAATCAGAGCATTAATAAACATTTAAACATGTCAACAGTTAGTACTTCATTTTAATCTGAATAAAGAAATCATATAGGTTTTAATACATAAGACATACATGTAAATAGTCGAATATCCTTTGACTCAATGCATACATTTGAACAAATATAATATTGTATAAAACTTTAAATAATAATTTAAAACATATTTTAGTATGTTTTGTATAACTTCCACAAGTAATAGTTGAAAACAACGAAAAAGTTTTGCCAACTTATTGCCCCAACAAGTAATTTGCATATGAACGTAGCTTTTTGAGATCTTTCGCGTCTCTCTAAAAGAACTTTATTTTTGCTCACTTGTATTTATTTTGTTATCGCTGGAGTCGATTTTTCATTTCAGGCAAAACCGTGACGTAAAGAAACAATAATCTTAAACACATATCCAGTTTTCAATATTTGTAAGCTTACTCACCATTACACTCAAAATTCTTATATCAAAAGTTGATAATTTTAAGCCATTCATAACATTCAAGCTCCTATCTAACATATTAATACTAAGGAAATGTGCATATCAGGAATGGCCACATCAAGTAGACACAGCCCCCTCTGCCTGGATATTAATTTGAAAAAAAAAAACAACTTATGTACGACATCCAGTTTTCGAAGTACTGACTTCAAATTTTACATATATCCTACATATGAAGTGTAGATATTTTACTAGTAAATAAAATACGATCATTGTCTGACAATTGTATAATGAAATTTGTGAGCGCGCGTAATTTGTGTCAGCTGTACATTCTTTTAAACAATAGTTAGACCTCTCATATGGTCATTTTGTTAGTTTTCATGCATATCCCTTTACATTGTTCTTTTAAAATTGTGTTGGTTTCTATATGCCAATTGTTAATATTTATATATTGTTTGTTTGATGTTTCTCATGTTTTGATGTGAACAAAAAAAGTTAAATTTGCATTTCATGAAAAGCCACAAAAGTGGCTTTATCTCAAATTATTACCCAACCATTTGCCACAAGCAATAATTCCGAATATTACGTGTACCTAATGACTTCCAATCAGCAACGCATTTCCCCAAATTGGTCTTGTCTGTCTGTTTCATAAGAACCTATAATTAAAAAAGAAAAGGCTTTATCATATTGTAACAATGTTATTTCAAGTACGTCCGGAACGTACCGCATACCGTTTCGTACTCCGTACTCCAGTTGTTGCAATCTTAGTCTGGTTCTCGTCATATGCCGCACTCACATATGCCGATTGTAAGAGAGTGAAGGTACTGTAGCAACTCGATCGACGCCGTTACGACGCCGAAACTGATACACTGTGACGGACAGACGGCTGGACTAGGTAACAAGCTGAAAATTGTTGACAAAAAGGACAAAAGGAACACGTTTTAATGTTTAACATCAAGTATTAACATTGGGCAGGCGATTCTACTTCTTTCTCACGAAAGCCGTATTTCAAATGGTTTACTGTCAAAATAAAAAAGAATACTAGAGTAAGCAATAAGAAATTTACAAGACTGAATAAGGTTTTGAGCATACCGGGTGGTGGTTTTATTTGCTTGCTCATTTTAACATACATTTCGATGGCAGATATCTTTAAATAGGGCTGTGACGTCACGATTCTTTTCAAGGTACCTAAACTGTCGTATTAAATTAATCCTTTTTTGGTTCATCAAATGGAAATACTGAAACTCGTGCAGATCTGTATCAACTATTCCATTCTTTTTTTTACATTTTCAAATCGGTATAACGTATAGTGCACCATTTGATGAACCAAAAAAGGATTAATTTAACACGTTACTTTTCTTTTTGATTGCAGGTCGTTGAATGGCTTAAAACTGCTTTCTTCTTCAAAACTCTACTAATACCGAAATCTTCAGACTTTGAATGTTGAAAGATTTCTTGACATTTTTGCTCTCTTTCGTAAGATAAAAATATAAGACATCTAAATAATTAATAAAAGCTTGAACTATTGTATTTATTTAGAAATTCGAAGGCGCCTGCCTTCACAATTTCTCCTGTAATTACCATCAGTTTGACTTGATTTAACAATGGACCATATACTTGATGCGTACCTTACACAGTACAGCAAAAATGTCTCGGTTCTTCCAGACTAAATCCACAAGCGTAGATGTAGCATCGCCAATTCTATGACCTCTAAATTCTGAATGTCGGTCCGCTGACACTAAATGTTTTTTCCGGAGGATTTGCCTATATCAAGAATCAAATATTAAACAAACTATTGCATTGTGATCAAAATAGATATCAGATTTTTCATGTTGTTTATTTCAATGTTTATCTAAATGCAACCTATATGTCTAAAAAGGGTCATCCAAACAACAGAAAACGACAACAAGTGATGTGCTTAACTGAATAACACATTGTACGCAACAACAATTAAAAGTAACGAGACAAGTGAAATGGTTAGAGCATAACATACTCGTATGCACGTAAGAATGCGTGTGCCCTAAACGAGAAAACAATGGACGGAACTGAACAGAAGAGAATTTGTACAGGCGATCTAAGAATACAAATTTGCAAAACACTGAGAGCGCAAATAACCGAATCTATGTTGGCTTGGATACTGAAATCGAAATCTTTGAAACGGCCGAAATAATTAAACAAAATTAATGTTGTAGT
>JAZAYU010001559.1:0-28626 GCA_038501625.1 Corbicula japonica | reverse complement strand
TGGCTTGTCTGGATGCTGGCTATAATGATTGTTCATATGTTGTAATCACTGGCTTGTCTGGATGCTGGCTATAATGATTGTTCATATGTTGAAATCACTGGCTTGTCTGGGTGCTGGCTATAATGATTGTTCATATGTTGTAATCACTGGCTTGTCTGGGTGCTGGCTATAATGATTGTTCATATGTTGTAATCACTGGCTTGTCTGGATGCTGGCTATAATGATTGTTCATATGTTGTAATCACTGGCTTGTCTGGATGCTGGCTATAATGATTGTTCATATGTTGTAATCACTGGCTTGTCTGGATGCTGGCTATAATGATTGTTCATATGTTGTAATCACTGGCTTGTCTGGATGCTGGCTATAATGATTGTTCATATGTTGTAATCACTGGCTTGTCTGGATGCTGGCTATAATGATTGTTCATATGTTGTAATCACTGGCTTGTCTGGATGCTGGCTATAATGATTGTTCATATGTTGTAATCACTGGCTTGTCTGGATGCTGGCTATAATGATTGTTCATATGTTGTAATCACTGGCTTGTCTGGATGCTGGCTATAATGATTGTTCATATGTTGTAATCACTGGCTTGTCTGGATGCTGGCTATAATGATTGTTCATATGTTGTAATCACTGGCTTGTCTGGATGCTGGCTATAATGATTGTTCATATGTTGTAATCACTGGCTTGTCTGGATGCTGGCTATAATGATTGTTCATATGTTGTAATCACTGGCTTGTCTGGATGCTGGCTATAATGATTGTTCATATGTTGTAATCACTGGCTTGTCTGGATGCTGGCTATAATGATTGTTCATATGTTGTAATCACTGGCTTGTCTGGATGCTGGCTATAATGATTGTTCATATGTTGTAATCACTGGCTTGTCTGGATGCTGGCTATAATGATTGTTCATATGTTGTAATCACTGGCTTGTCTGGATGCTGGCTATAATGATTGTTCATATGTTGTAATCACTGGCTTGTCTGGATGCTGGCTATAATGATTGTTCATATGTTGTAATCACTGGCTTGTCTGGATGCTGGCTATAATGATTGTTCATATGTTGTAATCAAACTGGTAGCCGCAAAAACAATCTTCGCCTTTAACTTAAAAGATATTTGCCATTCTACCTGGTAGAAAAATTTCTTCGGTTTTCAGTTATTGAAATTTATCAAAGTATTATGTAATATTATGAGTAGTAAACATTGTATGTCAACTAGAAGGGAAGCAAAAGTACAAGAAGTTCGTGACAAAACAGTTGTTCAAGCTTTCCAGGGCAGTGACTAAAAAGATGGAAATGGAACTTCAAAAGTATCAAATACGACACAAATGTAGATACTGCAGAATTGGTTGGATTATGCCTGTTCTTGTGTGCTGTAATGAAAATCCAATTTACTGGTGTTGAGGACAACTCAATATTAAAACCACTGAACATTTAATGCGGCAGTTTCTTGACATTTTCATGGTAAGCAGTGTATGATATATGTTTTAATGATACCTCGTTGTTAAACAAGTTTTACAGTTAGAACTTCGTTTTAGAACCGTGAAACCACTGGCTTAAACCATGAAAACATTGAAAGACACCTAAATATTAATAATAATTTGAATCTTTCCTTACCGTTTCTCATCTACCAAGATATGTCACGTATCTTGAATGAACGAACATGTATAAATGCAAATGATGAAAAGCAGAAATATTTAAAACGGAAAAAAAACCATACGAGATCATGTATAAATGCATATAAACAAAAATCTTGTAACACATGGTAACTGGCATTAAATCTGTAAACGGATATAAACACGCGAAACACGTATAGAAAGAAATAAAAAAAGTTAGAACTTGTCTACAAGCTCTAAATGATGTGTTTTGTGTTAGTTGAGTCTTCCAAATATTTATTGCAAACATTAAATAGGATAAATAATGTGTAAAGCGGGTATATGATTATCTTAAAATATACCCTACAGCCCGTTTTTTGAAATATAGACTTATACCTTAATATTTTAGACAGTTTGTAAAAGTTTCAATACACTTGGACCACATGAAATCCCTAGATATGCAGTTTTGATTGACAATATTGATTATAACTGCTGGTAACATTCACGGGTCCAAGAGTGTTGAGTTTTCTTAGGTTTTTTATGTCTTTTTAAGTGTGTGCTAAAACTGCCTGAATATGATGTATTATAAGATTATTTGATAAACATCTTGCATATCATTTTGACAAAATAATAATTGAAATGGAAAGTTTAAAGATTGATCTATAGATTAACAACACAATTAAAGATTGACATTAAGTGTTAAATTTTAAGTTTTAACCCCTTAATTATGCTTCTGCGTCTCACCGTACGTACCCCATCAATTCTTTTTCAATATAACAACATGGCAACAATCCGTACATAAAACGTGTGCATTCTTACGTATTGGTAGTATCGGATGGCTGCGTTTTATCATATGACCTTCCCTGCTTTCCCTTCAGATAACAACATTAAGATACATCTGTACTTGCCATTGTACTTTGATCGATAAAAAAAGAAAAGGATCCACATCTCACTGACACCAAAATGCAGTTCAGTAAAACTTTGCCCAAATAAATGTTATTAATGAACCTCTATTCTACATAAGAAAAGTTAGAACAGTTGAGAAAAATAGCTAGATCAAAAACATCCTTAAAATTCGATTAACATGTAAACACAGAAAATTACTTAGCAACGCTAAACATCAACTTAAATGCCCACATGAGTTCTATGCACACAAATAACATTAATTTATGCTATGTTTTATAAAACTGCATTTTGCCTTTGGAGATTTGATATTCGACTTTTATTGATGACATTACAAGTGTAGTAGTACCTTAAGGTATTGTTTACTTTGAGCCTATATGTATATTAATATAGAGCACGAAAACAAAAAGTTCGTGACCGAACACAAGGTCGTGACTGAAAACTATTCCAGTGATCATGACAAACAATACTCACAGGAGACCTTGGGTATCGGTTTTCATTTATCCAAACGTTACCTTTTGATACTCAAACTAATGCATTTGAATAATTATATTTCCCACAATACGTCAAAGACTATTTGATTTCAGAATGAATAATTCATTATATGCAAAGTCGACAACTCGCTATTTTTTCCTCAATCCAAAGCTTTGTTTTAGGAAAATGTGAAACGTTTCAATGATACATATGGTTTTTTTGTCATAGCTTCAAAATACAAAGTTTAGCAAAGTACATTTTTGGAACCTTTTCATCGTTTTGTTACTTGAATAGTGTTTTAATGTTATTATTTCGAACTGTTCATAGATTAACAGCTCAGTAATCGAAATTGTTTTTCATTAACAATTATAAATACAATATTTTACAGAAACATATTGAATAGCATTGTAGTAGCAATAAGCAATTTTATATTTTATGAAACATTTTGACCAAAAAAGTGAAATATGCATATCAGGGATGGCCACATCCAGCAGACACAGCCTCCCCACACAGCCAAACAGTAGAACAATAGTCTACATGGCTCCTAGGTTCTTTTAATGTAGCAACCCTGATAAGCCGCTGGTTTATCAGATAAATATCTGGAATTTCTTGAAAATCCTATACCTAGTGGACTTTTTCCTTCATAAAACATTTATTTCTCAATCAATTGCAAAAATTTAACCACCAAATTAAAGCACATAAATTTATCTTTATTTCTGTTTAAAAACATTTTTTCTATCATTTATATAAGTTTACCATATCGCAAGTTATTTGCAGATAATTCGGGAAATTTTGAACAGTCCAATAATTGCAGTATTCGCGTGCGTGTTGCGCGACACCTACTTGTTAATTCATCAAATGCGAGGGTTATAACACTTATGAATATTAATGAGAATATTGTTATCTAACAGGGGAATGATTGGTCTTTACGTAGGTGCTCGAAAAATTTGCATATCTTGTTCCTACGCTGAGAAATAATCCCCCAAAGTTGAAGCCAGTTTTTATAATAAATACTGAATATATTTTAATTCTTCGCACGGTTTTAAAAACTACAAAGTTTCAGCTTTAAAATGATGTATAATTCATCGATCGGAAACAAGTATAAAGCATTCGCATTTATTTTTGAAATGCATCCGCCCGCGTGCTTTTTCAACTAGTCAATATTTACAAGCCGTAGCCATATTGTTTTTTCTCTACACGCTATATCGTATCGACTAATTGGTTTATATGAAATAAATATTGTCACAAGGGCATCATTTTCGGTTGAAAACAATCGGTAAGTAAATATTTTATATAGAAATGGTACAATTTGAATAGTTTAAATAGATATTTCATTAAAAAAATGAAATATATGCGCCCGTCTTATGTACCGAATCAAGCCATTTACGGAGTGTACGAATCGCCGTGAAAGATCGTCGATTTCTGAAGGAAAATAACGGTTATTATAACCAACTGTTAAAATAAACAATCTTATTGTATATCTTTCTAATAATTTATAAATATTTTACGATAAATTTGATCGATTATGAGTTTTATTTACTGAAATGCCGTCGTACCCATTTTTTTCATTTTACCGCGTGCACTTTCGTACCGGAGTACGAAACTTGTCTGCATTTATTTTTTTGTAAAACGAAATCAAATCCAAGCAACAAAATAGCAAAAACTTGTTATTTAATTGATTTTAAATTATCCCTTCACTATTTCAGCATAACCAAAGCTATGGTTGTCTAGAGAGGATGGATTGCCATGAGTTTCCCGGCCCAATTTGCCAGGCACTGAATATAACCAAGCATTCTGTTATCAACCGGTCATTAAAACCAGTGGAAAATTTGACAAATGAGCTTGTGTTAGAACTGAAAAAATATGCTGATTCTGTTAACATTAATAATGTTGAACTTGTCAAGATACTTGGTCTGCTGAATGTGAAATTTATCAATGTCAATCCTGTGTCAGTAAACTCTAAAATCTCAAGACTCTGTGATCACAAAAAGAAACTTGCTTCCAAGAAGAAAGTGAATGGTTTCAAAAATCTGAGTGATTTCTTAAGCAGGCATTTTGAACCACCTTTAAGCAATGTTTGTGTCAGTGATGTTTCATTGCCAAAGTCATCCGATGAATCTGTGTTTGCTGTTGACGAGTGCCTCAGTCAGGTACAACCGGTAACAAATGAATGTGAAGAACAGACAGACCAACCGAACTTGAATTTGAATGATCCCACCTTTGATCGCAAAGCAATTAATTTACAGAAATACGAAGTAAAAAAGTTAACAAAAGAGTACAACCGTCTTAAAAAGAAAATAATCACTGTAAAGGAACTTGAAAGTAGACTTGAAAAGAAAGTTGGACATTATTCGGTGCGAAATGTAAATAAGCGTGATCTGAAAGCTAAAGAAAATTTGCATTCCCTAAGAGACTTGCAAAGAACTGTTCGTAAACAGGAAAAGCTTATTAAGGCTGCAGATGAAAAAAAACAACATGACAAATTAACAATTGAGTTGTTAAGTACTGAAAAGGAAAAATTGTCACAAGAACTTAAGTCTAGTAAAGATATGCTCCAAATTGAAGTAGAAAAGAAAATTGTTGCACAGAAAAGCAGTAGCTATTTGCGAAATGAGCTCAAGCAGCTTCGAGAAAAGTACAAGGAAAATAAGAATTATGATGATAGATGTATAGAACACGAACAGACTATAGTGGATCAGCGTGAAAATATGAAGTGTCTAGTAAACAAACTGGCTGAAACAGAAGATCAATTGAATGAATTGACAATGCAGTTAGAGGAAATCCAAAATTCAAAACCGTCTACCAAGACAAGGAGTGGTGTATATACAGACAATGTTCGCCAGTGTGCAATACAACTAGCAGGCCTTGAGGTTGCAGTAGAAAAAATCTCTGATGTTATTCATGTTGTTGGACGCAACATATTTCAGAAAGACATTCCAAAGCAGGACCTTCCGAATTCTTCAACCATCCAGAGAATTATTGATGAAGGACATTTCCTTGCAAAAGCTTTCTTAGCAGAACAAATAGACAGCTGTGATAATTGGGGACTGAATCGAGATGGAACTACTCGTAAAAAGCAAAAAATTCTTGATACTTCGGTTACACTGGACAGCGGAGATATTGTAAGCTTAGGTTTCACTCGTGTTGCAAGAGAAACAGCCTCCACAATTAACCAGATAACAAAACAACATTTGAATGAACTTGGTGAAATTAGAAGTAAAATAACCAGTCAAGACATAACTGAAGAATATGTTATAAACTCTTTAGGTAAATTGGCTTTCACGATGTCAGACCGCGCCAGCAATGAAAAATTGGCCGACAAACTATTGGATGAGTGGAGAGAAGAAGTTCTGCAACAATGTAATGATGAAAACCAAAGACGCACAGTGAAGCATTTCCATTGTATGGCTCACGTTCTTCTTGGATTTCATAAATACATATGTGATGATTTAAAAACATTTGAGAAAGAGCTGGTAGAAAAAGATGGCCCACTTGGACGAGACATACTGCCTGTATTTAAGTACTGGAGTAAGAAAGGAACAGTTGTTGAAAGAGCTGTACGCACTACATCAGAGACCTTCGGGCCAGTCGGAGACCACCTTGGAGTACGTGACCGCTGGGATGCTTTTTGTGCAGATAAGGGAATAAAGTCCACCATCGGAAATTACCGGGACAACCGATTTAATGGTGTCTTCCAAACAGCAGCTGAAGTTGTGTTTCACAGAGCAGATTTTATTGAAGTGTTAAATTCAGTGTCTGACCCAAACCTGAAGCTCAAGGCTGTTTCTGCTGACTTAAAATGTGAACAAGTTCAAACAATGTTGCAATGTTTTGCGTTAATTTATGTTAAAGTGACTGGTCCTTACTGGGAGTTGGTAACAACAGGACAAACCCCTTACCTTGAACTGTACACCTATGTCCAAAGTCTTCGGCATTACCTTACTGAATGCTCTGAGAAACCCATACATTTACTGAATGAGTCCTGGTTAAGTTCTGAATTTGAACCTCCGCACTTTGAGCAGTTTTTGAAAAGCATAGATGTTGACCAAGATAATGAAATCTTTAGTTCCCTAATCAAGCTTATATGCATGTCAATGCTCAAAACAATTGACAAGCAGCTTGCAGACTTTCTTCCTGGTGGCATGTACAGCCAGCCTTGTGACAAAGAAGAGATAAACAGAACGAACTTTTCCAAATTAACGAATCTTGGATGTGAGCATCACTTCGGTGACTTAGATAGTTCTCAACGCAGAAGACCCAATGCAAGTATGCACCATCATTCAAGTGTACAGTTGTTAAAAAGAAATAGACAAACTATGAGCAAATGGTTAGATGAAATGTCGCCGAAAGAGAAGATGGAGTCTTGGAAACTAGCACGTGCGGAAGGAAAGTTACTCCGACAAAAACATAAAATACACGAAAGACAAGTGGAGCAAGAGGTGTTAAAAACTATGGAAAAACAAGATAAACCAGCAAAGAGAAGAAAGCACAACAAAGATAGAGTAAATAATGACATTGATGTGGAAGAAGATGCTCCATCTGTAGAACAATTTCATGAAAATGACTACATAATTGTAGCTTACAGTGACCGGTGGTATCCGGGATGTGTTTTGAAAATGAAAGAGAGTGATAGTGTGGTAGTGAAATTTATGGCTCCCTGTCGGCAACAAGGATATTTTATGTGGCCAAACCGAGAAGATATTCAGACTGTAAAAAGTCATTTTGTCTTAGGAGCTGTTGATATACCAGACTGTTCAAGTTCGGGAAGACAGTGGTATTTTCCCCAGCATGAGAAATTTAACGATTTATATGAAAAGTACCAAAAGTTATACTTCTGACCCAATGCATTAACATTAATAACAATAAAACATTGCAGCACTGTGAAAACATAAATCAGATATCTTGTATGATCCTATGGATTGTGAGTAGTCCTGACTCTGCTAACTGTTCGGTGACTGATGACAAGATAAAGTGTTACTCGGAGATTATTTTATATATGAATATTTCACCACTGCAATAGACTGTGTTTATGTTATTTATTTATGTATGTTTGTATGAGTAATTTATGTATGTTCATTCCTTGTTAAAATATTGTTTGAAGCAATCAAATTTATGAAAAATTAAAGTGTATATTGATCGGTGATTATGGTCTATATTGACGACTAGAAAATGAAATAAAAATACACTTGATTTACCCAGATTTTTTTATTATTTATGACAAAACTACTGATCTGACTGCATTATGAATGCAATCAATGGATTCTGCATGAAAAATACTATAAGAATGCCAAATTTCAAGTAGATATCTCTAATAATAAAAAAGTTATGAAAGTTTGAAGTTAAAGTTCAACAACCACGGTTCCGCAAACGCGACTTATAAATATAAGAAATTTATAAGGGAAAAATTCCAGAAAATTGCTATTTTTGCCGAACTTCAAACTTTCATAACTTTTTTTCTAATTGAGATATTTTTAAAATTTAAAAAGTGTTTTTCTTCAAATTTCAAGCCCTTTAAAATGAAATTAAAATTTAACAGAAAAAATACATTTAAAAAAATGATGAGGGTTGCTATTTAATGGCTAGTAAAGTATTTCAAACAATGTGCACTTGAAGAAACAAAAGTCTTAAAATTTTAAAATCCGTAACAGTATTTTAAAGGTGAAAAGTAGTGTGTGTCTCACAATATGTATGATAAAATTAAATAAAATTAGCTGTTAACCACTTATAGGACATCTTGTGTAAAAATATGAATATTCATAAGAAATGATCAGATTATTTTTTATAGTTCATTAAGTATGAAAAAGACAAGAACCAAACTATAGTTGAAAAGGGTCAAAATTAAAGGCAGCAAACATTTTTGTTTTTGGAATATTATACATACGGAGGATTGTAGAAGCAGACGAGGAAATGTGCGTTTCTGATAGCTTGTCCTGAAGTACTGAGAGAACTGCAGATACTGTATGCACAGCCGACCCTGCTAGTCTTTGCCCATACCATCTGCAAAAAAACATGTATTTACAGTTAAAATAATATAATTTCAATAACTTAATATTAAAAAATAATCTTTGTGCAAAAAAGATTGGCGATAAAGAAAGGTGAAATATGCATATCAGGAATTTGTACTTGTTTTGTGATACGAGAACCTGCTGGGGCAAGTGTGAGGTTGGTGCACCCTAGAACCTGGTTTAAACCCCCAGTGGCAATTTGTTTTGCCACTTACCGTTCCAAGGCGGTAACCCGTCTGGTTCTCACTTTCGTTATTTGTTTGTGGCGTCCATTTTGAACAGATTATTGTAAAACCATTGTTATAATAAGTACCTCACACTAGGCTATATTACATGAACAGCTGAAATTATTTAATTGATAACACATTTGACAAGGATTGTATGACAGTAGTACTTAAAGCATGTAACATGAATAGTTTATCAACAGCTTATCTAGTCTGTTTTCCTTATTGACGGTAGAAGTCTAAACCAAATTTTGACAGGGTCGCGAATATTCATTACGACTGTGATAACTACATTATTACCGATCAAGTATGGATTCCAATTGTACATACATGATGAACTTTACTGTATTTAACATATCCTGTCACCAGTCTTACACAGGAGCCTTTGATTCATTTGCAGAACGCCGATATTTTCTTACAGATCTGGTAAACTTTCGGATGTTGATTCCGTTTGATTCCGTAAGTCAGCAGCAGACATAAAAAGTACACCAAGTCACAGAAATGAACCTCAGTCAAAATAATGCTGCCCTGAATCTAGTGATTACCACACTGTGTTCCTTTTGAATATATATACGATTATTAACAGTCAGTCTTTAGTCGTTGCTGAACTTGCGGATCTAACTTTTGTGACGGCGAATAAACTTCAGAGTTCTAAGACTAACGGAACGTTTTCATTGGTCAGTTATTCCGTAAGTCATATTGATTGGTTGTGAACATTCCGTAAGCTATTTGTTTACACTTACGGAACTAATCCGCCAACTAGTATATATTTGGCGCCTGACTTTAGTCCATGGCTACCCATCCGTAAGAACGGACATGGTTTAAACGTTGTAGTTGTATACAGTGTCCGCAGAGAGGCGGAAAATCCGTGGAACATTGACAGTTAAATAGTTTTCCGTAAGTTTGGACGGAATTGGATATTATTTATTCATTAGACACATTAGAATCACTGATAATTCCGTAAGTTAGAAAAATCCGTAAGTTCCGAAATTCCGCAAGTCCTGAATAGCCAGTGTATAACTATTATATCTCTTGAACATTAGGACAGTATTCATATATTCGGACTGCTTCCCCTCCTCATGAACAGAACCAGCTTATTTAAATTACTGAAATTAACAAGTTTACTTGATGATAAATTAATCTCATTGAATAAATTATAGTTCACTGTCATTATGTGTGGTCTTCTGGTAGTTTGTCCATTTTGTGTATTTAAAATTCGCTAAAAGCTATTAAATTGCCGTACAGTACAGGCCCCAAATAGACAGCAGCACACCTAACACGCATTCATCGTTAGCCTTTTTCCCTAACATTTGGTGTCAGAAGTGGGATGATATCTGTTTTGTCAAATATCACGAGCTATATAAATCTATATGCGTGTGTGCTTTGTATCGTCGGACACTGCAGAGTAAATATAATCTAGTCCAGCTAGCAACGTGTATAAATACATAAATAAATAACAAACTAACTTTGGTTTCTGAATGTTTATTAGTAATATAACTTACGGATTTTGACAATAACATTTTGACATAACATTAACAGAACAATAACATATATAACCTAAATTTTTTTAAATAGAGGTGTTTCTCTCTACCAAGTTGGTAATAGGTTAAGGCCAGGGAGCCCCCTGTTGATCAGGTACCGGCCAAATTGAAGTATTGCGTTTGTTTGGGTTCTTCTCTGAACTCTGATTTTTTTTTTGTTGAACGAAAATGGATAATTCGGATCCTGAAATTATATTTAACCAAGCGCAAGGTGACCGTGAAGATTTACGAGGGTCTCCTAGACGCAACGCTAGAGGTCAATCAGAAGACAGACACCAAGACGGACATGACAAATATGACAGACGTGGTTGGTATGGGCCTTCAAGGCCTCCCATTGTTATTAAACCAGATGTCTTCACTGGAGAGGAGGACTGGGAGCAATTTATTTCACACTTTGAAGACTGCGCTGAGCTTGGCCAATGGAATGCCAAAGAAATGCTTCTCACACTAGCCGCAAGTCTTAAGGGTCATGCACGTGTATTTTATACAAGTCTGCCCCTTACAGAAAAGCGCAGTTTTGAGCGTCTTGTTTCATCTTTAGAGCAAAGGTTCGGTAGTGCCCGCCAGCAGGCGAGGTGGCTTTCCAAGTTCCAAGCCCGTGTCAAATTGCCTAAAGAATCAATAGCTGCTTTTGGCGATGACCTTCGTCTTATGGCTAGAAAAGCATATAACAATCTGGAACCAGAAGCCCAAGAAGTCCTTGCTTTACAACAATTCTATAAGGCACTCTCAGTAGAGATGAAATGCCGGGTGATGGACAAGGACTGTAGGACAGTTACTGAAGCGGTAGAGGTTGTGGAAAGATACGAAGAACTTTTGGGTGATTCGGCAACTTCCGGTAGGCACAGAGATACCGTAAGACAGGTTGGGCAAGTCGATAGATGGTGCAGTGATAAAGCTGGCCAAGACAACAGTAGGGAAGCAGGTAAAGATCAAGTGATAGAAGAGAACGAGATCAAGAAAGCTCTAGAGTTAATCAATGCACGACTAGATCGATTGGAGAAGGGTCAGAAGAGACAAAATCAAAATGGTCCCAGAGTGTGTTTTAATTGTCAATCACCAGACCATCTGTACAGGGACTGTCCAACAAAACCCAAACAAAAGTCAAATGAAGGCAACTGGAGGGCTGCCGAGAAGCAGGTTTCGGGAAACGAGAGAGCGTCCTCTCTGTAGGTCGAGAGAGGGCCGATGTAGCCAGTGAAAGACCTTTAAATGAAGATGTTCCTGTTTTGCAATCGAATCAAAGTCCCGTCATCATAAATGAAAAAATGTTAAATCAAAAGTTAAAAGAAACAGAAATTAAATGTAATTTAAATGAGAATAGTAGAATCGGTCAGGTGGGAGGTAAGGGTTCACATTTTGATAATGGTCTTTATGTAAAAGGGGAGATTGATGGTAAAGATGTAGACTTCCTACTTGATAGTGGTAGTACTGCAACATTAATTTCAAAAGAAACATTTAACAGAATTAATAGAAAATTTCTTGGTGAAAGGACTTTGCCAATTCAGGGTGTAAACGGTTCTAACATTAAAACATACGGACAAGACAAATTTAAAATAAAATTTGGGATGCAAGATATAGAACACCAAGTCATTGTTTGTGACATAAATGTTGATGGTATACTTGGCCAAGATTTCATATTAAGACATGTTAAAAGTTGGGATATGGACACACTGCAATTAAAGCTTAGATCTGGTGAGTGTATGCAGTGCTTCGCTTGCAGAGAGCAAGATCGGGTATGTAGGGTAATGGTCAAAGATAAACTTGAAATTCCTGCCCAGTCATATGCATTTGTTAAGGTTTCTATACTTGGCGGAGATCAGTTGGCAGAAACAGGTCTAGTAGAGAGTCCGTGTAACAATGATAATATGGTGAGTATCATTGAAGGTATTGTTGATCCTCGTAGTTCAGACATGGGGGTAGGTGTTTTAAATTCCTCTGAAGATGTTGTTGTACTCGAGGCAGGATCAGATCTAGGGTGTTGTAGGTCGTCATACGAAGAGGTTACCTTTGAGGCATATCATCATTCAAATCTAGTAAATTGTAAAGAGCCCACAGCCGAAGTTAACTTGCCAGATCACCTAAATGAGCTTGTAGAGAGAAGTTCTACTCACCTCAGTGATGATGAGAAACAACGGCTAGCATGTCTCCTGAGCAAATACGCCAGTATATTCGTTGCATCCTCTGATGATCTGGGTTGTACGAATCTTGTTAAGCACACCATCAACACTGGTAATGCAATTCCTATCAGACAAGCACCCCGACGTCAGCCGTTTGGGAAACGTCAATGTGAGACAGAAGAAATAGAAAGAATGCTTTCAAAAGGTATAATTGAACCATCCAACAGTGCTTGGTCATCACCCATTGTCCTTGTCACCAAGAAAGACGGCTCGACTAGATTCTGCGTAGATTACAGAAAGTTAAATGAGGTCACTGTTAAGGACGCTTATCCCATTCCAAGAGTTGATGACTGCTTGGATGCTCTCTCTGGGGCTAAGTGGTTTAACTGTATGGATTTATGTTCAGGATTCTGGCAGATAGAGATGGATGAAAATGACAAGCTTAAGACGGCCTTCTCTACCTCCAGTGGCGGCTTACACCATTTTAAAGTTATGCCCTTCGGACTTGTAAATGCGCCGTCTACATTTCAACGCCTCATGGAAAATGTGTTAAGAGGACTCCAGTGGGTCGAGTCCCTCCTATATATGGACGATATAATTACCCCAGGAAGGTCGGTTGATGAATGTCTGTTGAGATTGGAGCATGTATTTGACAGAATACAGAAAGCTAATCTTAAGCTTAAGTCCACCAAGTGTTTGTTTTTCCAGAAGTCCGTTACATTCCTCGGACACAATGTGTCTGAAGATGGTATTCGGACCGATAGTAATAAAATTGAGGCAGTTCAAAATTGGCCCATTCCAGTTAATGCTAAAGAGGTTAGAAGCTTTTTAGGTCTTGCTTCGTATTATAGGAGGTTTGTCAAAGGCTTTGCTGAAATAGCACGCCCGTTACATAAGATTTGTGAAAAGCATGCAAAATTTAAATGGGATGCCGACAGTCAAGTAGCGTTTGACACCCTAAAAGGTTTGCTAACGACTGCACCTGTACTTGCCTATCCCAGAATGGACTGTAAATTCATACTTGATACAGATGCAAGTGACAAAGCCGTTGGCGCTATTTTGTCACAAGAGCAAGATGGTAAAGAGCATGTTATTGCCTACATGAGCAAAGCCATGAATAAACATGAGCAAGCCTACTGTGTGACGAGAAAAGAGCTATTAGCAGTAATAGTTGCCCTTAAGCAGTTCCATCATTACCTGTATGGTCAAGAGGTGTTGTTAAGAACAGATAACGCTGCAGTGAGCTGGATGAAAAGTTTAAAGGTTCCCACTGGTCAAGTTGCAAGATGGCTGCAAGAGTTAGGTACATATAACCTAACAGTTATTCACAGAGCTGGAAAGAGTCATAATAATGCAGATGCTCTTTCTCGTAAGCCCTGCAAAGTTTGCGCAAGGCAGCAGGAACTGAGTCTTGCAAACGATGATAATAATAACGGAGATCAGGATGATATAGTCCAAAAAGTAAGGGTGACTACCAGAAAGGGTGCATCTCAAGCAATTAACAATGAGCTTTCCGAAAACCATCTACTTTTAGATGGCTGGAATGCTACAGAAATAGCTAATGAGCAATTGTCTGATCCAGAAATAGGACCTTTGCTTTCTGCCAAGCTAGCTGGAGTGTCTCGTCCAAACTGGTCCGCAATATCTCATGGTAAAGCAGCATTAAAATCTTTATGGAGACAGTGGGACAGACTTGAAATTAAAGGTGGAATGATGTACCGTTTATTTGTAACTCCATCTGGTAACGTTATATATCAATTAGTAGTACCAAGTAAAAAACGTAAGGAAGTCATGTTTCATCATCACGATGTCCCTACTGCAGGCCATTTAGGTGTTAACAAAACATTAGAGAAAATAAGAAATGGGTTTTACTGGCCTGGGTTGTCTATCACTGTAAAACATTATTGTCAAAAATGTGATACCTGTACAGTCAGAAACTTGTCCAAAGAGAACAATAAAGCCCCCTTAGGTAATTACATTGTGGGTGAACCAATGGAAAGGGTGATGATGGATATTTTAGGTCCTTTACCTACAACAAAATCTGGCAATAAGTATATTCTAGTAATCTCAGATTGGTTTACAAAATGGACAGAAAGTATAGCTATTCCCGATCAGGAAGCAAAAACTATAGCAGAAGCATTTGTGTATAACTTTGTTACTCGTTTTGGTGTTCCTTTACAGTTGTATACTGACCAGGGGAGAAATTTTGAGTCAAAACTATTACTTGAAGTTTGCCAACTTCTTAATATTGAAAAAACACATTCGACAAGTATGAGGCCCCAAGCCAATGGGATGGTTGAAAGAATGAATCGAACGATACTGTCTATGCTTTCCAAGTACTGCCAAGCCAATCAATATAACTGGGATCGTTTTCTTCCTTTAGTTATGATGGCTTACCGCAGCTCAAATCAGAGCAGTACAAAGGTTTCGCCAAATAAAATGGTATTTGGGAGGGAAATTGTTTTACCAATAAATGCAGTAATTGGTAGACCAAGTGTCACTGATCAACAAGTTTCTAGTGAAGAATACGTTCAGACTCTAAAACAAAAACTTGAAGAAGCACATGAAGTAGCGCGGGTTAACATTGGTAATGTTAGCCAATATCAGAAAAGACATTATGATACAAACGTGAAAAAGAGAACTTTTGTGGAAGGGCAATGTGTTTGGCTCCATGACCCTACCAGAAAAAAAGGTGTTTGTTCCAAGTTGTTAAACAAATGGAAAGGTCCTTTCCTAGTTACAAGAGTTCTTGATGATCTAATATGCCTTGTGAAGCAGTCGAAAAATCAGAAACCTAAGGCTTACCACGTTGATCGTCTGTGGCATTACACTGGTTCTAACATACCAACTTGGATCAAGAGGGAGAAAACAGGGCTTTAACAAACAAACAGTCAAATAAACAAACAAATAAACAGATTAACATCAACAAAATAAACAACAACTGTTCATCTTAAATAGGAATTATAAATAGGTTTAAAATAGTGTATATAACTATAAAACACTTAAGAAAACAACGAAATAACAAGAGTAAACATCAATAATAAATAGTGTATATGTAACTAAATGTTTAAATATTCAATATTTTAAAATTAAATGTTTGTCATTTTATTTGCAGACAATGGCTTCATCATCATGTTGGTTATGCCCAAAGGTATTCCCTAGTAAAACTGATCTAAATGCACACTTAACATCAAAGGAGCACAGGCGTATGACGGTAATCTGTCCCTGGTGCGAGAAGGAAAAGACATTTACGAGACCAGGGGACCTACAAACACACTGTAAGCAGAGGCATCTCATAGAAACTAATGGTTATGCCAAGACTTTCTTCTCTACGCGCAATTGTTTCTATTTTTCAATTTATCCAGAAGACTACGTGAAAATCAACAACATAGAATCTTGGACGTCAGCCGACGCAGTGGAAGCGAGACGACTGGTAATGAAATGGACTGAGCAACAGCCTGACTCGTTTATTAAGAAAGAAAATTGGAGGCAGGGATGGAGGACAGGGATGAAGTCAAAGTTAAGCGAGAGCAATAAGGAGAACGAAATGTTTGTAGCAGTTAAGCTAGACCCGCTAAAAGAGGTTACACAAAATGCAAACGACGAAAACATTATGTCTCAGAAAATGTCTAAATCAGAGGTGAATGAAGCTTACATGAAGGAAATAGAGAATGATCTGACATATGACCCTGAAACACAGAAAAGAAAAGAAAAGAAAACAGTTAGATTTGTTGCCACCAATGAACCGAAAGAAAAGAGAGTGAAAGAAACAAAGAAAGAAACTGAACCTAATAAGAACACTGAAACAACAAAAATAACAACTGAAACAAATGAGAGCACTGACACAACAAAGACAGAAACTGAACTAAATGAGATCACTGACACAACAAAGACAGACACTGAACTAAATAAGAGAACTGAGACAGAAAGTGAATCAATTAAGAGCAATGACAACATAGAAAAGACCCCTGAACAGGAGGAACCACTGGACTATTCTAAGACACCAAATTCTAAAAACATAAAAGCTATTGAAAAAGATGAGGAAACACGTATAGAAGGGAATGAAGCGGCAATGAATTTGACGTTAATATTGAACAAAGAGAGAAACGATTTGGAGATAGAAAAGAAAGATCAAGATGAAAATAACGAGAACGACCTGGACATTACAAATATTGGAAAAGAAACGGAAGGAGGTCAAACACCATTGCAGGATGAAAGGGAGATAGAAGAAGAGTTGTCAGGAGAGATTGAATTAATGAAAGAGATCGAAAATGTGAAGAAGAGGAAGGCTGAGGAAAGCAAGGAAAGGAGAGTAAAACTAGTGAAAACAAGCGAAGGAATTTGGAAAAGAGAGGTAGAAACAGTAGAGAAAGGCAAAAGGGACCCTTATTCAGAAAAAGAGTGCATAGTGTTGAAAGTAAGGGAGAGACCAAAAATACACGATAAGAACAAAAACACCGAAATTGAGAAGAGTTATAACATGAACAACACCACTGAAATTAAGAAAAACACTCACAACAACACTGAAATTGACACGAACAACAACAACATAGAAATTCAAAGTTTTGAATCAATCTTTCCACCAAGTTTTGCAGAAAGAGCGATAGGCCTTCTCATGACAGGTGTCATGCCACTCTGCCCACCCGGCAGGAGAGACTGGGATCAAGCAGAAACGTACAAATTGACTCTGAAAACGATTTTTGTCTGGCCCCCTAACAACTGGAGATTAATGTCGGCCGACAGAAAGCTACTTGCATGGGAGTTTGCAGCGATGTCATTGGAACGGATGACTCAAGGTGAAATTGATCCGGCGACATCACGTACCTACCTTCTAGACAAATACAACTTCTTAGCTCTCCCCGGTACAGCAAAACAGAAGAAAGAATCAGGTGAAGAGGCAGTCTCGCGAGTGAGGTATTATTCGTATCAAGTGTTAAGGGAGATTGCAGGGGGAAAGAAACCATCGATTGCAGAGGTAATGCATTTAGAAAGTCTAGAGAAGATATGGAAGATGAATCCGCTTGACCTGTTCCATCTTCAAGACCTTAGAGTTCCGTTGAGGCTTTCAAATTAAAATATATCTATATGTGTGAAATTATTATCATAAAAGATAAGGTGAGAGTATCATAACGAATGGAAAGATCGTGAAGTTAAAATGTGCATAAAAGTAATAACTATTAAAAGGAAATATATGTATAAAATATTATTTATTTAAATTAAGTGTATAATGTATAAAAGCCAAAATTATCTTGTAAAGAAAATAATTCTCTAAATGAAATGTCGAAGAGTGATATTGGAAAAGTGTACATAAAATGTGATTATTGTGAAAATTAATGAGTGTTATAACGAGTGTTATAGTATATGGATCAGTGTATGAGATAAAAGTGATTAAGTAATTATTAGATTTTATAAGTTCTCAATAATGTGCTTTAAACCATACAGAAATGTGATTGAAAAAAAACTCTGAAAATTAAATAAGTGTAAAAGCATTATGAAACAGTGAAGTTTATAAGAAGGATTTATTATTCTTTTAGGGTTTACAAAAGTTTCTGTATTCCTAAGTAGTATTGAGATAAAAAAAATTGGATAACTGAATGGATGTTAAAATCAGTGTTGCTTAAATGAAATTCTCCAGTTGCAATGTTTAAAGGTTTATTGTTTTTAACATGTTTAAGTTAAGGATAAAACACTGAATACAGTTTATGTGAATCATTTAATTTAATGTGGAAGAAGTTTTTAAATGAATGTTTGGGTATAATAAATACCTGATGGATAATAGAGAATTCTAAGAACTTTGGTAAATATTTTATTTGTTATCATAATGAGATAACGTATTAAAGTATCACTGTTGTTTCTCTTGTTGCCATATTGTTGTTTAATATATTTGTAAATTTTACAGTTTAACAGTTAAAGCTGGTAATAACTTTAGAACTGATGTTTACAGTGATAATCCAGGAGGATTATCTGAGACTAAGGAGGGGGAAGTGTTATAATAAGTACCTTACACTTGGCTATATTACATTTACAGCTGCAATTATTTAATTGATAACACATTTGACAAGGATTGTATGACTGTAGTACTTAAAGCATGTAACATGAATAGTTTATCAACAGCTAATCTAGTCTGTTTTCCTTATTGACGGTAGAAGTCTAAACCAAATTTTGACAGGGTCGCGAATATTCATTACGACTGTGATAACTACATTATTACCGATCAAGTATGGATTCCAATTGTACATACATGATGAACTTTACTGTATTTAACATATCCTGTCACCAGTCTTACACAGGAGCCTTTGATTCATTTGCAGAGCGCCGATATTTTCTTACAGATCTGGTAAACTTTCGGATGTTGATTCCGTAAGTCAGCAGCAGACATAAAAAGTACACCAAGTCACAGAAATGAACCTCAGTCAAAATAATGCTGCCCTGAATCTAGTGATTACCACACTGTGTTCCTTTTGAATATATATACGATTATTAACAGTCAGTCTTTAGTCGTTGCTGAACTTGCGGATCTAACTTTTGTGACGGCGAATAAACTTCAGAGTTCTAAGACTAACGGAACGTTTTCATTGGTCAGTTATTCCGTAAGTCATATTGATTGGTTGTGAACATTCCGTAAGCTATTTGTTTACACTTACGGAACTAATCCGCCAACTAGTATATATTTGGCGCCTGACTTTAGTCCATGGCTACCCATCCGTAAGAACGGACATGGTTTAAACGTTGTAGTTGTATACAGTGTCCGCAGAGAGGCGGAAAATCCGTGGAACATTGACAGTTAAATAGTTTTCCGTAAGTTTGGACGGAATTGGATATTATTTATTCATTAGACACATTAGAATCACTGATAATTCCGTAAGTTAGAAAAATCCG
Source organism: Corbicula japonica (assembly GCA_038501625.1). NCBI lineage: Eukaryota > Metazoa > Mollusca > Bivalvia > Venerida > Cyrenidae > Corbicula > Corbicula japonica. The sequence continues at coordinate 8,879 of JAZAYU010001559.1, read as the reverse complement.
TAAGTTCCGAAATTCCGCAAGTCCTATGTATCTTGAATAGCCAGTGTATAACTATTATATCTCTTGAACATTAGGACAGTATTCATATATTCGGACTGCTTCCCCTCCTCATGAACAGAACCAGCTTATTTAAATTACTGAAATTAACAAGTTTACTTGATGATAAATTAATCTCATTGAATAAATTATAGTTCACTGTCATTATGTGTGGTCTTCTGGTAGTTTGTCCATTTTGTGTATTTAAAATTCGCTAAAAGCTATTAAATTGCCGTACAGTACAGGCCCCAAATAGACAGCAGCACACCTAACACGCATTCATCGTTAGCCTTTTTCCCTAACACATATTTTAGTTATTTTAGTGCAATGCAAGAAAAAAGAAGAAGTAATTTCATTCAATTTAAGGCCAGGTTCAAGTCTGAATCATTATTAATGCATACTCAAAGGTTAAAGTAACGCAGTGTGACATTTGCAATATTTTGCTAGTAAAGTGAAAATCTTACGAAGAACTATCTCGTATAGTGCACGTGGTGCGGTAATGTCGCGTAATAGGATTGTGTAACGATGTATCCCAGTATTAAAGAAAGCGTAAAACGAGAAATAATAGAATCATCTTCAAACTTTACACTGCATTACTATTTCCCTTGATAATGCTAAGTTCCCACTGCCGATACGATCAACTCGATCAAGCCCGATCAAGCAATCGGGTACTGGTCTTGCTCGGTCGGTATGAATGATCGGGGGTGGTCGGGAAGATCTACTTTGGTCGGCATCCTTCGAGCTTCCTACCCGAAGTTTTTCGACAAAATATTTCGAGTAGCGATCGAGTAGCAAAGCGGTCGAGAAGCGCTCGGGAAGCGATCGTGTATTGGTCGAGTAGAAGATCGAGTTGATCGAGAAGCAATCGTGTAGCGATCTAGTTTGGTCGAATTGTACCTGATCATCTCGACTTCTACTCGAGTATTATCCGATCGCAACCCGATCAACTCGACCTCTGTTCAAACTGGTGTCCATATTAACTAGACTGCTACTCGACTGCTACTCGACCACACACGATCACCTCCCGATTGCTGTTCGACCATACATGAGCTAGACACTATTTATATGTAAAAATAGTTAATGTAGTCACTCTAATAGCAAACTTTTCAGCAGATAGTTATTGCATGTGTGGCCTTTTCGAAATAATGTCTTATCAACAGAAGCCGAACCATGTGTCAGGTGGGTAAGCGTATTTTAGGTTTTAGTAGCTATACGAAAATTTACGGAAAGCAACAAACTTTTCTGACGATTTGCCCCTGAAACCGAAGGTAGACCCGGAAGCGAATTTCTTGAAAACCATAACACTATTTTGACGAATTGACACAAATGATTGTAGACCAGCATGTACTTATTTCAGGTATAAATTGTTTTGGTATATTGTCCATGAATTTCAGATTTCTCATGCAAACGGTTTTTCTATAAATGTTAGTGCCCCCTCAAGTACCAGCATTACATATTTTTGACAAGTTACAATTTATTGCTAAATCAAATAAAACGTGTGCTTATTTTCGTTATTTTAAAGTTAAGTTTCATGTTCAAGATGCATTTGAAAAAGGGGCATAACTCAAAAAAGTATTGAAAGTTGAGTTATCATTCTTGTTGTTAGCGATGACGTTGTTCATGAAGATGATATATTCTGAATACTAAGTGAAAAAGACAAGTACTTTTAAATTTAAAGTCAACATTAATTTCCATTTTCAAAATGCATTTGAAAGGGGCATAACTTAAAAATTAGTAAAACAGGAGTTATCATTCTTATTGTTAGCGATGACATTGTTCATGAAGATGATATATTCTGAATACTAAGTGGAAAGGACAAGAACCTTTAAAGTTAAAGTCAACATAAAGTTTCATGTTAAAGTTGCATTTGAAAGGGGCATAACTAAAAAAAGTGAAACAGAAGTTATGATTCTCGTATGAAGTATGAAGTGAATAGGACAAGTACTTTAAATGTTTAAATGCCAACATTAAGTTTCATGTTAAAGCTGGGGGACTACCGGACGACGCCGACGACGACGACGTCACCAGGCAATAGGATCCCTACGTGTCTACCTGCTATCACAAAAACTAAGTAATATATATTCTTAACAGGCATTCAATTGTATTTCTACTAGTAAGTTGTCCATGTTCACCATGGTTTTGTACATTCGTCAAAAGTTCTAAGTGCACACTTTTCAATTTTGAATATCTCAAAGTAAACTTATTCTAATTGAATGAAAGTTTGACATAATGTTAATTATGATCAAAAAATAATATTTTTTGAAAACCGTGCATATGTTTTATGTATTACGTCATCCACGTCGGCATACGCTATTTATGCGTAATCCCCGTGCGGTAATCGAAATTTATTTTTTTTACAATCGTTTTTGTTTTTCACATGTTCACCAACTCCAGACAAACACGCAAAACACACCAACAAAATGTAACCATGAAACGGTTGATGTCATCAGACAACGACATTGCCGTCAAAATTCTTTTCACTGGCACAACTTCAAATTTCTTGTAAAAAAATCTTGACGGTTTTCGTAAATGCAAAAGAAATACCTTATTTTTGCATATTTTATTAATTTAAGAAGAAAATCAAACGATATTATTTTCTAGATTTATTACGTTGCTTACGTTGAAAGCTGACGTTACTCAATAACGTCATTAAATATTTACGTAAAACAACGTAAACTCGAAAATATTAGTGTAACATTTGTTGGATAAGTGTCTAATAAATAAAAATTTAAAACTAAAATTTATAGAAATTCAATAAACATTAAAATCGAATTATTCGAAAATGACGTTTATTTGGTCAAAAAGCGTGTCCGAAAACTGGTCAATTTTATCGAAATGAATACATTTTTTCGTTTGGCAAGGCTGTTACACATCTATCACAGAGAATTGCATCATCCCAAACTGCAAGACAATTCAAAAACTTTTGGCACAAAACATTGTGAAAAAAATGGAATTTTCTCCTTGAAATCCTGTAAAAACGTTATGGATAAAATAGAGAAGAGTGCGTTGGCTCATCGTACCCAGCAGACCATTACAAAGCTACAGGAAGCTATTTCAGTGCAATGGAATGTCAAACTACAGTATTCCTTCAAATGTACGTGAAATTTAAATTATACAGAGATGAGAAAACGATCAAAAATGATAGCCGATGCAATGATAATTAACTTGAGAATTGCTCTCCGAGTACAAGTGAGCTAAAATGTTATTACTTTTTAATCTTGTTAAGCAGACTTAAATTTTTTGGTGTGCTTTAATAGAATATTGATTCTTCTTCATTGTAATTTACACTATTTTGAAAGATTCAATCAAATAATTTGAAAAATCAACATTTATCAAGTGTGCACTTAGAACTGTTGACTAGTGTAGACTGTGCTTTCAAATGCACTCGAAACTGGCTGTTGTTTTGAAATCTGATTGATTGATGGGATGAAAATGCTTGATGCTATGTTCGATTTTCCCTCTGCGTTTGAAGGGCTTGGGACCTTTTGTAAAGCACATATGACAAGTCATATACATGAAAAACGTCAACACCATTTGGTTTACTTTTTCTGTGCATAAATTTTAGTCTTTGTTAAATGTGTATATGACATTGTACATGTTCTTTACAAGCCGCATTAAAAATCTAGAATCCCACGGACGTCACAAGTAATGAGACAATAGGGTAGAGTGCAGAGTTGTGAAATGTTATAATACAAAATATACATACAGACTACCTCCTCTTCCACCCCCCCCCCCCCGCTTGGACGGATGAGACTCGGGACATACCTATCAGGAGGTATCAACTGACTCAGACACATCAACACAGCCTTCAAAAAAAAATTCCCAGCATAAAATAAACAACAAAAGAAAAATACTTTCCGTTTTAAAGTTTGACTGCGCCTCTTCTTTCTGTATCTGTTGCAGCTGATATCTGGAGAATAATTAAACCTAATTAGTGTTAAAAATGAATAAAATTACAAAATCAATGCAACCACGGCAAAAAATGCCAAAAAATGTGTTTTCACTAGCATACATAAATACTTAATACATTGAAAACGAACATATATATAATAAAACATAAACAGTGTTCATAATGAACAAATATTTAAAATACAAAATCAATGCAATCATGTCAAAGAAGATGTGTTTCACCATCATAAAAACTTAAAACAACATTTAAGAAAAAAAAACTATTAAATTCCACAGACTCGATTCAAATCCGTTGATGAAAAATATGGCTCAATTTTTAAATTGCATCCTAGTTTTACCGAGGTCTGTAGGTTTATTTCAAGCCTGATGGTATTATAAAGGTTTGCTCAGTTGCCTTACTCAACTGACTGGGATTAAAGCTGTTACTTGTAATTTATCTCCAACGACAAGTACATGTGATTGTAGATAGAAGTTAAAACTTTAAAACATTGGTAATTTAGGGTTGACGGTCGATTGGATGTGGGAGATTAGGCACGAGGACAGCAAGACGAATATTTGTAAAACAGCAGATGTTACTGTATTCAAGTATTGTAATGGAGGCCCGACTGCTAAATGTGTATGTGTAATAGAATGTGAGTTTACCAGTGACTGTCAATTTATAACGATGAAAACCCATCGTCATATGTATTTAGAAAAAAATAACAGCAATGGAAATGAGCGTTATCGCTACTTGCTTATTTGTAAACAGTAATGATGGAAATATGATTTTAGTGCTTTTATACATTCTATGCGGTTTAAGTAACGGAAAGGCCTCATAAGCACACGATAGCTGGATGTACAGTTATAAGTACGGCTGCATGTGGAAAGCGTATATAATTATACAACATAAATTGAATAGGCTGTACCTTTTCATTTAAAGGTTTTCAATTTATTACCTTATATGTTACATGTATATGTTTGTTTCGGTGGACGACGCACTATCCATCTGTTTGTCTTCTCTGTCGATCTGGGAATAAAAAATAGAATGAAGCACAACCCAATGTTAAAGGCTTAAAAAGAAAGAACCGGCATACCAGATCAGGACATCCGGTGATTTCACCCGTGTAGGAAATTTCGATCCTACACCCCCCCCCCCCCCCCCCCCCCCGTGTAGAATGAGTCACGTGAGTGACGTCATATATTCAAGTTATTGACGTCATTTATAAAAAAAGGTTAGCGTTAATGTCAATATTTCAGCATAAGGAAAATAAAAAAAGTTTGTATACATACATAGAAATGTTATAAATAATAAAATGTATGCAAGAAAAAGTATCTTGCATGAGACATTCGGTAAAGATAGAAAAATCTGTCACCTCGGGTGAACTGTTTTGGCGGGAACTCGGCAGAGCCTCGTTCCTGCAAAACAGTTAACCCTCGGTGACAGATTTTTCCATCTTCACCTCACACTCATGCATGATACTTATAATATGCGACGCAACTGTGCCTTTTGTCGCATAAAAAAGATTAATTTAACCATTTATCATTAAGCTTAAAACAGAGTTCTAATATTTGAAGAAAACGATGATGATGACGTTGATGACGATGATATCCGTCTGTTTCGAAGTTTTATGAAAATGGCAGTCTTCAGAGTTGCATTCTATTCATTTGTTTATGAAGATGTTACCTGCTCTTTTTATTGTTTCAGTAACGACAGAATTATGGCTCTTGATTAAGTTAATATTGAGATATTCTTTTCATTAACAAAATTTGAGATATTCTTTTCATTAGTAAACATGTATATCAAAGGCATGTTCGTTGGCCCTTTCAGTAAATTTTGTTTTATTGTTATTTTTGGCACACATTGCCTGTTGGCGATATTTACATCTTGCTTATTCTACGTAATGGTAACCACTGTCTCAACATCGGCGTGGCAGGGTCTTTCCTAGAGATTTTTTTAAAGGCCCTGGGATTGGGGCAATGGTTACATATCACATGTGCATTACTTGGGACTTATTGCAACGAACATTAAACAAGTTAAATTAACAAAAAAAAAACAACAACATTTTTATCAATGGACTTGTTGGTGATTAAAGCTGTTACATGTTTACTTTCATGTTTATTTTTAAATGATACAGGGTCATCTTGACCTCCTTGGTTCAAACCGCAATGTTGAACGCGTTTGATCTGTTTCGAAAAGGAAAGCGGCAAATCTTTGATGTAAGTGTTCCGACAAGGAAAGCGGCAAATCTTCGATGTTAGATTTGGCGGTAAAATTTATTACGTGACCAATAAAGAAACAAAGAAGTGGGGTCACTTCTGGGAAGTCAGTGTGTACCTCTCTAAAAGTCCAATCGTGATGATATTATATACATCTACCACTTTTGTACAAGTATCTGTTTTAATTGTTCTATGCGTCAAAAGTGTGCCTTTTATTAAAAGTATTTTTAATGCGTTGAAAATCACCGCATAAACGAACAAAAATTTGTTTATGCGGCGATGCTCCTATGCGGCGTTACAGGGCTTCAACAAACTCATCTAATCTAAAAGTGAATGATTAGTTTATAAATAACAAACATAATGCCAGGATGTTTCAGGCGCAATTTGGATAAAATCTACTTGGTGATTTTGACAAGAAGATGTTATTTTGATTTGATTAAAGGCCCTGTGACTGGGGAACGGTTCTCCCCAAGGTCATTTTTGAACAACTTTTGAAGAAGTCAATCCCAGGACGCTTCATTCGACATATTGGGTTAAAATCTATCCATGTGTTTTTAAGAAGATTTTTGAAAAGTTTGCTTATGAGCCCTATAGGGAAAAGTTGACAATATTGGTCACGATTTAAACAACTTTTGTAGACATCGGTCCTAGGAAGCTTCTGGACAGTTTTGGCTAAAATCCATACAGTGGTTACAGAGGAGATTTTGTTTAAATTAAACATTTAGATATTGCTTATAAGCCATGTGGCTGGGGCGCGGTTGATCCTATGGTCATTTTGAACAACTTTTGTAGACAACAGTGTTATGATGCTTCATGAAAATGGTTAAAATCCATCGAGTGGTTTCAGAGGAGATGTTGTTAAAAGCAAATTGTTTACGGTCGATGGACAAAGATCGTTCACAAAAGCTCACCATGAGCCAAAGGCTCAGGAGAGGTTAAAATAGTTACGGACAGAAAGTGTGACATAATACAACAGCCAGAGGCCTTTAAGTTTGGTCACAAATGTCATATATTTATTTACAACGTCGGAGTAAGAGTCAACCCAAACCCACGATAGCACCGTATATGCGGTTATTAGTGTTAACCAGTAGTATCTCAAAGTTACTTCCCTTTTTAAAACATCCCTTTTGTAACAAAATATAAAATTTTGATGCGAGTCTTGGTTTGTGGTAGTTCAGGTACGCCAAGTCTTTTGTTCTCAAGGTTGGGAAATAGACCCGTATAGATTTGGTTTGGGAACGTCACTGGATGTATTGGGAAAACATATGTCGGTGATGCTACATTACCATTTTGACAGCCCAACTATCGCTTTTATTATCACTCAATAACAGGTCTAGGAAACGGCTGTTTTTACGGACTGTCTGTAAATTTATAGACTGTCTGTTTATTTATAGATAAATATATCTGTAAATTTATGGACAAGGGTGGTGTCATAAGTTGTCAAAATTTTAAATCTTGGTTCTACACCACATTGGCAGACTTCGCAAAAGGCCAAAAAATTTGGCGGTCATTCGGTCCTATAAGCAATTAAATTTTGGCGGACCGAAAGAAAATCTGCCGGACCGAAAAAAAGACGGAGATATTGCAAAATATTAAGTTTTTGTCTGTTTTAACGTACATTTGTTTGAAATACTACCTTTCACCAGTTCACCAAAAAAACCCAGTTTTAACAGTTTTGCTTAGTTCATTTTTAGCTACAGAATAACAAACAAGAAAATTGTTGAGATGTACATGTAATCCTAGGTTTATTACGCTACTAACGGTTTATAAAAGATAACTTACTTTGACTGCTGCTTTCCTGTCTTTAAAACGAATTCCAACTTTTATTCCATGAAACTTTGATAGACTTCCATTTTATTGTTTCCGTGAGATGAAAATCAACACTGGCAACAAAGCCATTTTAAATAAAACTAGAATCGAAACTGAATGGCTTTGATGCTGGCATTTGCTCTGTGATTCGTGAAAGATCACCAGTTTGAACACAACTGCAAATGCAAGAGAGCCAAAACTCCATTTTCTTTTCAAGGCCATTAGATTATGTAACCGAGTTCACGATTGGACAATAGAAATCAGTCAACCAATCACAAACCTTTTAACTAACTGAAGGGAAGTAACTACTACGAGGTTTAAAGACAAACGCCTTGCAGCCGTTACTTCCCCTTACAGTTTTAAACGAAAATGTATCTTCCCTTAGATTTAAAGTCGCCGGACAGAAGGACCGACAACATGGGACATTTTACCGAACCAAAGCCAAATCTCTCGGACATGTCCGTCGGACCGACGCCTTTCGCGAAGTCTGCATTGGGATAAAATGAATGAAAATCTACAAATAAATTAGTATTAATTATTGTAAATCAACATAACTTTTTTTTTAAAAGATCAATATTATGTTCAGATGATTGTGTGGAATGTTGCTAGATCATTGATGACCATGTTGTAGAAGAAATAGCAGTGTAAACAAACTTCAGTTCTTTTTGTTTATGCCCTATGCAATGCTCTTTGCTATCAGCATTAACAAAAATGCTTTAGGTTTGTGAATTTCTAAAATGTGTTAAATTTTGTTTCAACCCTTGTCCATAAATTTACAGACACATTAATCTATAAATAAACTGACAGTCTGTAAATTTACAGACAGTCCATAAAAACAGCTGTTTCCTAGACCTGATTATATGCCAGCCACAATCGGTGTTGCTAACTTTGACATCTTCAAATAGCATTTAAAACCAAAATCAGATCAT
>JAZAYU010001558.1:0-28786 GCA_038501625.1 Corbicula japonica | reverse complement strand
AAATGTCACGTCCTCGTGTTGTTCCCAGTTGTCAAGCAAATAAGCAAAATAAAATGCCAAAGCGTCAGTTCCACATAAAACTTTCAACTTGCTTTCTGCAATACCCACCTATAATTAAAAAAAATATTTTCGGTCAGAATGACATATCTATAGGTTGAGAACATAAACGGTAATATAACACAAAATAAACGCTTCCGGTAAAAGTTGGGGAAATTATATTATCTGAATCCACTGTATATAAACCGATTGTATATTCTTACGGATATAGCGAACTGATTGTCATAAATATTTAGTAGACAGTTCAAAAGTGATGCGAGTTTTTATGTATTGTAATTAGAAATCCAACCGGCAAACATGTTATAACAGGCGACTGTTATAGCTCTCGCTATGAATTACATTGTTGGCTTTCGAATGCAAGATGCTTTTAGAAATCGCCCAAATCACCCACATCAAGTACCATTTGCAATGTATACTGTTCTAAAACAGGTTTTGAGAGGTATTCTCAAGCTAGTGGAGATGCAACATGTTAGTTGTTATTCTTACAATAACCCTAATGCCGTAGCTGATCAATTTAACATCAATACATAAAAGACGAAACATGCATTTAGGTCCGACCTAGACTGTATCATTTATTGAACATGATTACTCAATCACTTGTGTGATGAAAATTATTTGATGATTTAGCTTGGGCCGAGTCTAACTGCTAAATCTTTTTGGTTATTTTAATGCTTTGTGCTCAATTTGTTTGGTTGAACGGTAAAGTCCGAGGAATTCCGTTGGAAGGTATAAAGGCAATTACCGTTCATTGATACGGGGCAGTGTGTTTCTGAGAGTCGAGGTGTTCACATCTTTGAATTTGGATTCAACATTGGTCTGCATTATAGGTCGAATATAGTACAATCCTGTACTAGAGCATATTGACCGGGTTGTTTCGTTGAACGAGTAGGGTATTGGTTGTAGCTAGGTTATTCTAGACAGTGTCCTCAGACAATTGCTGGAAACACATGCGTTTGAGACACTTGTAAGATAGCTTCAGAGTAGGTGTGGTTTCTAGATAGTGTCATCTGCCAATTGGTGGAAACACATGCGTCTGAGACACTTGTAAGGTAGCTTCAGAGTAAGTGTTGAGGATAGGGTTTATAGATAAGTGTTCTCAGACAATTGCTGGAAACACATGCGTCTGAGACACTTTTGTTCAGCAGAGTAGGCTAGATTTTAGTGTTGAGCTTGTATTTGAAGGTTATTTGCTTCGGGTTTTGATTGAATGGTAATTGTTCAAACCTTGTTGAGCATTATTTTGAAACTTGTAGTTGCTCAGGTTTGCTTTAAGAGTTCCAAACATCATGGTGGTCCTTTTTGTTTGTATTGCTCAGCGTATTTGCTGAGCGCGTGTCGAAGTTCAGGTTAGATTGTTTTGTTTCGGACTGATTGAGTTCAGAGAGAGTGGTTGAAACTTAGTTTTAGATTAGTTATTTTGTCCAGGAGGTTTATTGTCCTGGGGATATTGTTATATGTTCAGCTGATTCTAATCTTGATTATTGTGTTTCACCCCAAAACTTTCTGAAATCATTGTAATCATTTTGAAGCAAAGTAGCTTAGAAAAAATTATTATATTGTTTTAAATAATATACCTTGCTTCATCTTGTTTGAGATCATTTTTGAGAGAAAAATCATATATTTGCTGAGACAAATAGTCTGTTTTATGTGCCTGCCTCTCGGGGTACCTTACACTTGTATGTTTAAAGTGATTTTTGTGTATCAGTTATAGCGATTTTTCAAAGATGATTTCGGCAGATTTTTAGAACAAATACTTGATGTAAAAAGCCATTTGTTTAAAGTCCTTCGTACAGAAAACTGAAACGTTATGAAATAAAACAGCCTCCTTGCCTCTATATACTGCGGCGTCACGAATTAATTTTAATTAATCTACCTTACTATAATAGTAACGGTGTTCTATAATCAGTGAGTGTAGCACGCAGGCCGTTCTGAGAACTTAAATACACAACAATAGATAATTAATTTTGTCCCGAATTGTTTCGGATTTGATAAACACAGTCTAAGGTTGGTTAAAAGTTATTGTATCGAAACTGAAGGTTCACGATTATAAAGAAAGGATCAGTTTTATGCTTCATGCGCAGATATGTTAAAAAATGTTGAAAGGCTTATTATTGTTCGCTTATTTTATATTAACGGACTTGAAAATGTAATATTTGTTCGGCAGATCTAAGATACTGTCTTACAAATTGCAGTATTTTTATTTTCTACTAACATTAATTAGTCGGCGGCCCATGAGGCCGTCGACTGTATTTGTGCTTACGTTTGGAATTTAATGTGGGGAGATAATGGCATAATTTCAGAAATGTTTGTATATTTGTTCTGATATGTATAAATGAGAGTTGTTTTGCAAAAATAACGTATAAACAAATGTTTAACAAATCGTACCATGGAAACTGGTTGAAATCGCTTTTTAAGAGTTTTATAATTTTTTTTATTTTTAAATAATTTGTCATAAGCACGTGACTATTTTGAAAATAACGGTAGCCGGTCCTTCCATATAATCGGTCAGGGATGTTGACTGTTGCTCTTCATATGTACCTGTTTGTAGTTGTGGAACATAATTCGTGAGAGTTTTGTTCGGAAACAAAGGTGTGAATAAATGTACAATTGTGATACTGGTCATACATTGTTTTAATCGTACATTGCAAGACGTATTTTCCGTATAATCGGTCAGGGATGTTGACCTTTGCACTGCGTCTATACCTATGTGTGAACTTGTTGGTGAGATTGTTTTTCGGTACAACATTACTAATACTATAAAAGTATGATACTGGCCGTACGTTGCTTTTTAATCGTGCAATGGTCGGTTTGTAAATGTTTGTGTTATTATGATAAATTAATATGAACATTTCTTGAAAGGGAAATTTGGTCACGTGAGGATTACTGTCACGTGACGAAACTATTTCGTGAAATTGTTTTTTTTTCTATACATTTTTGAAGTGAGTAAGTAATTTAAAAATCAGAATATGACGAGAGGGTTAACGTTTATGACGAGAGAAAGGCGAAAAAATAAAAATTCTTCTCGCGCCGACTTGATGGCCTGCATTAATAGTTTTCTTGTTCCTATAATATTGCGAGTCTGAATTCAATTTGATTGTTTATAGGTCGATTTCCTAAATACTTTTGGTCGAACATGAAATGGTGAAGGCATATAGTTCGTTGACGACTTTTTTAAAGTTCGAAAGTAGGTGTGACATACAAAGTCAGAGGCAAAGCAAGTGATTTAAATACTGATAATTTGAGCTGATGATAAACTTAATTAATACACTTTGGGGTACCGCCTTCGAACGGTCAGTGGCAAAATAATTTGCCACTGGGGGTTTAAACCAGGTTCTAGGGTGCACCAACCTCACACTTGCCCGAACAGGTTCTCATATCATGCCCGAACAGGTTCTCATATCAACAAACAAATACAAGTTGTCTTGGTGAAAAAAAAACTCCAACCCACCCATCAGCTCAACAATGTTGCATGCAAAAGCACACATACATATAAAACATAAGAAGCTAATAGCACGAGCGGGTACTCAATGATCTTACCGAGTAATTTCGACTGTTATACATGTATACGTTAGTTTATTTGGAGGCTTGTATGAAAAATTAAATGGTCGCTAAGCTGTGATGAGTCTGACAGTTCAATTTTCATACAAGCCTTCAAATAAACAATAACCTATATTATGCTTGTTTTATAATTCTGTTGGATTATTTTTATTTTCAAGTTCTTCTCCCCGTGTTTTTGGACACAATGTTTAATTATTGCTCCAATTATACCCGATTTGTTTAGATAATATATGCAGACGAACTTCTCAATCTTCCCTAAAAAAAGCATAAACATGATAAAATCACTAACAGTGCATCTCCATAAATTACACAAATTATTGGAAAATCATTCGACACAGATCACACTAACTGATACAACAGAACTATGTGTGTTCGCTATAACTGATAGTTTATTGATGCTATAGATGATACAGTCATTACGAAACACACCCTTCAAACATTCAAAATACAGAATAACAATATTTTGTCACAATCACCTCGGTCATTCGCCAGACCTTGTTGTGATTAAATGCTATTTTGCAAGTTTTTATGTGTGTAAGTGCGTATAAAATAATATCACACCCAATAATGACTATACACAATATTACTTACTGGCTTTTGGGTGGCGTTAGCCACCCAATGGTATTTGTGAATTTTTAGATGGTACCTCGGTCTCTATCTACTTCGTGATAATTAAATAGTCGAACGCGGTATCAGTCTAGTGAAATTCGATCATTTTACCTCCAGCGGATTAGTGCCCTTGAATAACGTATACAGTATATGTAGGTTCATGGATTTTATGAGAGGTAGACGGCGCAGCGCGATTGTTCTGAAATCTGAACTCAGTAAGGTGTAAGACCTGTAAAGAGACTTCCCTATATAACCTATAGTAAACATGACATGTTTCAAAAGGCTGGCATTCATAGCTGGTACCATTTGAATAAGGGCTAACTTGCATGCTTTTAAAGCTAAGTGTTTCTTACATGCTTCATACATACTTCAGGCCATACTAGCCATTTAATGGCCCCAAAAGGCAAAAAAATTGGGACTATTTAGTGTCAGCCATTGTCTGACTAGCCCGAGTAGGAACATCCGGTGAACTATTTACAAGTAATTAGCCTATAAGAAAACTTGTGTTTTTCAATATCTTATATTTTCTGTTTTTATTCAATAATATGATGTTTGCAATATATCTACCAAGTTTCAGCTTTCAGTTAGCAAAAATGAACTCAATATGATGAATTTTCCAACACCACCTATTCTGGTACGCTTTTGCGGCCAAGCGGCATTTACTAAGAATTCATTTCTTGCAAATAAAAATTGAAAAACATCAAATTTCTCAAAAACATGGTTATGAATAATAGTAAAACATCTCAACTTATTAAAGCAACTCACTTTTTGAGCTGACCTATGCAAAATGGGCCACACAGGGTATCAATTGTGGCATTTTTGAGGCAAAAACAGTTAAAAATGACCCCAAACCTAATAAAAACCCACGTTTGCCTCCTGTAACACAGTTATTCTGATTTTTGACTTTCAAAATTGCTTAAAATTGGTCAGCACTCATTTTTATTGGAAAATAACATTGCAGACAATATAAATATTCAAATGCTGCCCTCCACTTGTACTGCAAGTTAACTGAGATATAAATAGATGCATTCCAAATATTGGACACGCGATTGTTCTGAAATCTGAACTAAGTAAGGGCGTGCTCGATTGGAAATTCCAACTGTTAGAACAGGGAGAACTTCAATCGAGTGCGTCGGAACTGTGTTCTGGCAGCGTTCTACCCGTTCCATCGAAATAGGTGGTGTGAATGGAATCGGTCAGTGTTTTATACTGCACCAAACTGAAATATTTTTTAGATACTGTTTTGTTGCCGTAAAATAAGATAATGGTTACATTTCAGTACTCTGCCATGAATTTCACCAACAGAAATACCAGAAATAGTGTTATTTTTCAGTAAACTATAAACATTGCTTTGTTGTTGACTGAACTGAAAACTAATAAAACTTAGTTAAACTATAAAGTATGGCTTATTAAGACTATTCGGAGTTCTTTAAACTTTAAAAGATATAATTAACATGCCATTATGTGACACTTTTTATATAGACCTAACAGGATTCAGTTCCGACAGCCAATTTCACTCGTTTGGCAGATTCTGTGGAAGAGTCGGAATTTGATTCTGGCACAGTTCCGACAGCCCAATCGAGCGCGCCCTAAGTTTACTGAGATATAAATAGATGTATTCCAAATTTTGGACACTTGTATTACCTTTGTGTAAATAGCTACTTTCGCAGATTTAAGTGTTAAGGTTTTTTTATTTTGGAAATCCGTATATTCAATACATCATGTATCGTTTAATCGGCAAATTATCGAATACAAAACCTGCTTAAATTATATAGTGGTGTTTATCAATCGGTAAGTGGTTATATTTTGTTTATTTTATAAAAATTTTAACATGCGCTGAAATAACCATGTAATTTGGAGAAAAAAATGTCCGTTTCCCCGTCCAATCAAACCACCAACGTAATGTACGAAACGTGATATATTATTGAAGAATATTCCTTCGAAAGTTTCTTACTAGACAATATCTTGACAAGTTTCAGTTAAAAAAGAAAACGATTTTCATAAAATTGGTCAATTATTACAAATCTTGCGCTTATTTATCGCATAAAACGTTCAAATTAATTCGTACTCAAAACTTTCGCCCCAACCCCCTGCTACGCTATATTATAGCGATGCGTTAACATGTACCTGCAATGTGAAATTGTGGACAAACAAAGTTTCTATCAAAATTTTTTGAATAAATTTTGGTAGTTCAGAGAAATAATATTTTATTTTTTCATAAATTTACTCTTTTTTTTGTTGTTGCTTTCAGTTATTAGATTTCAAGCAATGTCCAATCGAAGAGTAGCTGAATTATTTCCTGTGCCTGTGTGAAAGGCCTTGAACATCTCAAAGCAAGATATTAAAAAACAAGTCACTGGATTTCATAGACTTTCATTGTAATGGACTTGTATTAGAACTAAAAACATTTGCTGATAATAAAAAGATTACCATTGGGAATTTGTAAAAATACATGACTGCTCGGAGAAAATTTCATCGACGCATATATGTTGTCCATCAATTTCAAAAGTTTGAAGTGTTGATCAGAACAAATAAATGTAAAAAAATATTTAGAGGGTTATGAACTACTTGGAAAAGAGTTTAAGCCACCAGCAAGCAAAATTGTACCCATTCAAGAAGAAAACTGCATATTGCAGAAAGTTTCAATATGTACTTGTGAGGACTGGGATACTGAAGTTAGTTTGAAGTTAAATGATTTAGTTTGGAAATCAAAATGTTTCAGAAGGGCAAAGAGAAAATTCACTCAGATTAGATGATGCAAATGAATTGAGTGCAGATATTGTAAAAGGAACAAACTTGCTTTATAAAATTGCTTTATAGTCATAGTATTTTTATTTTTGCATATCTTATTTCTTTCTAATCAATGAATATTGTTTCAAATGAAAGTGCAAATAGCAACTTTTTTTCAAATTTGTAGTATTTTTTTTTATTTTTCAATCTGTTACATTTCTTTTATATTCAATTAAAAGTTTCAAATCAAAGGTTAACTTATTATTTATCTTTTCCTGGCACAATATGACTTCAGTCTTGGATATTAGCATCCGCCCGAATGCACGTGGTAGATAAAACTTGATAAAGCAGAAGCCGGACACACAAACTTTTGCTCTGCCATCCGAAAGTTCCTTCAAACTTCTCAAGTAGGAAACTCCACAAATCTGTAGATGATGTGACATTATGACAATTACTCTAAAACACCACCCATCAGTACTTCCAGTGCTTTGATTGTTGAAGGTACTTCATGCTATAAACTGTGTTATTTACGACTTGTTTACATCGCAGCCATGCAATCAGATCGCTATATCCGGTAGATGATACAATTGGTTTTTATACAGTGGAATCGTGACCTACTTTACAACAAAGATAATTCGGTTTCAAATAAGCTTAAAGAAATTAGAAACGCAACATATTTAAACACGAAATATATTTAAATAATTGAGACGTTGAAATATATTTCGTGTTTAAAAAAAGTTGCGTTAAACTTCTAATTTATTCAACTATATATTACATACATTAAGAAAATAGAAACACAACTTCTTTGAACACGAAATTTATTTAAAAAGCTGTGACGTTGAAAAAGATTTCGTGTTTAAAGAAGTTTCGTTTCTTATTTCTTTAAGTATACATTCAAGATACGTGTCAGTTATTTATCTAAAATTTGATTATTTTATGCGAGTGCTGGTCTAAGTTACGGCTTGATGTTCTTTCTTGAGAGTTGTAAATAAACCTGACGGGTTCGAATCAAGACTTAAGTAACTTGCTTTTATAGCATGTACTGGTTAAGTGGATGCCGACATGCTTTAATACTGGAGGTTCGAACCCCAAACTATTGAGACAAGGACTTCTTCGCAGCAATACAGCAGCCCTATTTACCCACCTTACTTATACGCACAACTAATTAATGACAAACAATTATATGATGGGAAAAGGCCGCGATATTTTATTTCAAAATAGAAATTTAAACATGGCACATATAAAACACATATGATAATGATTTTATATAATGATTTTATATAAATATAAGGGGAAACTGAATCCCACAAAGATTGTATTTGGTGTAATTTGTCTGTTTTCAAATAATGTGCCATGCCTGAAATGCACATTCTGTGTGTTTAAGGGCACGAAACTGTATACAACGTAGGGAGTTCGCCAACGAGTTACCTCCCTATAAAATATAGGTGTTGTTGTTGTTGTTTTTTTTTTTTTTTTTTTGCAATGTTCAACGTCTGCTGTATCCCAGCTAAGATGCAAAGTGATACAGAAGAAAGAGAAACCAGAAACCATCCAAAATGCAGAGTAATCTAATTTCTCCCCCTTGGGTGAACATCACTTTCTTTTCTTACTGTGTAACGCTAAGGTTACACAATCTTTGTTAATCAAAATTGAGTATTCTTGATCAAAGAAATGCAAATTACGAAGGGAGTTCGCCAACGAGTAACCTCCCTTTAAATTGATCTCCGCTGTTATTTTGTAATGTCCAGCATCGGCTGTATCCCAGCGAAGATGCAAAGCGATACAGAAGGTAGAGGAACCTAGTACCAGCTAAAGTGCAAAGTAATCAGATTCTTCCACCTTGGATGAACATTACATTCTTATATTAATATGAGGATAATGATACACAATATACTTCCTTATGTATTTATTTTAGCCTTATATTTATAGTACGTCATCGAAAAACTAGACAGTCATGTGACGAACAGTACGTTAAATGTTGTTTCCAGCAGAATTTCAACCAGAAAAAGTTGACAAACCTTGTTATTTTTTATAAATGTTGATAATCGAACAAATATTTTATTTTCCCGCATTTGCCATTAATTCATTCTTTGTTATAAAAACGACATATCACCTGACTGTCTTCTTAACCAAAATCAGTTATAGTTTACAGCATTACATTTGTTTATTTAATTTTTGTTTTTGTTTTGCAATATCTAGATTTTAACGAAAGATATAATTTTCCGGATATATGTGCACAATGAATGAGATATTGTGTATCCTTATGCTATTTGGTAATAGATTATAGGTACATGTTTCACACAGTTTGTGTAATGAATATCGCGACATTGAATGTAATTGTTGATTAATATATATGTCTGTCAGTAAAACGTTTCTTGTCTAACAGCAAATTTTTGGAATGCTTGAGCATTACGTTTTGTGTTGCACGTCATTTAATATCTAATGTTTGTGTTTGTTTAATCAAGTTTCATCAGTTGGGTCTGACTTCATACAAGCAGATACTGTCCATGGTATTGCACATTGTTGGTATCGACTGGGGTTTGACTTCACCCTGGCAAATCATGCCCCCGGTGTTGCAGTTGTCTGTTTTCATTTCAGGATCGGTGAATCATGCCCACGTTAACGCGGATTGTCTGGTTCCTGTACGTGACTTGTTACTGCACATATATATGCCTGAAAGATAAATTTTAGCAGCAGAACATGTGGATCACGACTACAGAACTTTACATATTTATATTACTTGAATATTATCGTACAGGTCATGGTGCGCGTTGGTGTGCTGTTATTGTTTTCATTATAAATATGGGTGGGAGGGAGGGGAAATGACAAGTTTTCTCTCGATGTTGACTCCACGAAATCCAGCAAGAAAATGAACGACCACGTGTTGGGGTTTACAAAGTGAGATATTGTGTAAAATATCGTAGTCGTCTTCACATGCTATTGTTTAGTGGCTTGCAGCAGACCTTGACACAGTGAAATGCACTCGCAAAAATAAACGGCATTTATTTGTTTGAAGGACAACATAAATGCAGTTATTTTATGCGAGTGCTGGTCTAAGTTACGGCTGGATGTTTTTTCTTGAGAGTTGTAAATAAACCTGACGGGTTCGAATCAAGACTTAAGTAACTTGCTTTTATAGCATGTACTGGTTAAGTGGATGCCGACATGCTTTAATACTGGAGGTTCGAACCCCAGATTATTGAGACAAGGACTTCTTCGCAGCAATACAGCAGCCCTATTTACCCACCTTACTTATACGCACAACTAATTAATGACAAACAATGATGGGAAAAGGCCGCGATATTTTATTTCAAAATAGAAAGTTAAACATGGCACATATAAAACACATATGATAATGATTTTATATAATGATTTTATATAAATATTAGGGGAAACTGAATCCCACAAAGATTGTATTTGGTGTAATTTGTCTGTTTTCAAATAATGTGCCATGCCTGAAATGCACATTCTGTGTGTTGAAGGGCCACTAAAAATACGATTTGCTACACAATATGTGACAAATGTATTGCGCCAATATAAGGTTCGATTCTGATGTCATTATTGTTACGAACTACCAACGCGTATGCTTATTTTATCTCCACGATGATGCTAAGTCGATATTTATGTTTTATTAACTTTATTTTCTCGTTTATTATAGCGTTACATGTCGCTGTGTTACCGTCAGCCTACATCAAGTCATTTAAATTGTAAAGATAGGATATCATTAGATTTTTCCCTGAAATGTCGTACTTCAATTCGCAATGTTATGACAAAGTTTGTATACTTGAGTAAGTGTATGACAAAGGCGAGAATGAATGAACATGAGGAGCCAAGTACGAATTGAGGTTGGTAAGATCATTCTAGAAGATCAACGTAATGTTTTAGATTTTCATATGAAATAATGGAGGTCGGACTTATTCCCGAGATTCACACTGGTATAAATATTTGTTCCGCTTATAGGAATAAAATTTTCTAACGAAGGATGATTATAGATGTAAAATGATAAAATGAAATAGCCGAGTTATAAAGGCTAGATTAAATAACTCGTTATGTCACAGAAATCAAAGTATCTTTTATTTTGTGAATAATTCGAATTTCAGTAGATAAGCCAGTTCTTATATTATTTTTATATATGTAAACAAAACGCGTGATGATGTTTCAACTTGAAAATCTGTAGACCTGAAGAGATATAATATCCGAATTTCTGCAAATCAGGAGTATGTGATGTGGAATTCAAAGGGTGAATAAAGTTGTGTATTTAGATACTTTTCCATTCATTTAAGCAAAATTTATTTGTAGTAACTGTTGTCAGAATGGTAGACCACGTACACTTATACCTAATTCGATGACGACAGTCTTAAGGTATAAAGTACTAAAAACTTACCGCTAATAGTTACAGCAGTTTTACACTATGGAACGCCTAAACTGTCTTATGTTAAGAAAAACTATTATGCTCGGTCAACTGTCATTCTATTCAGTTATGATAACATTCTGTCTTGTGCGTAATATATTATGTCCAACAATTAAAATATACTATTGAGTAGAGCCATCATAATGTTAAGTCGAAGCATTGTATTACTGAGCGATTCTTTCATTATTCTAAGTTATTACGGCATGCTGTTGAGTGGCTCAATTATTATATTCAGTTTTGATAATATTCTGTCTTGTGCTATACTCATTATGTTCAGCCATAAAATTATACTATTTAGTATAGTTCGATTTTGACCCGTGAGCTGTGACCTTTCGGACAAGTCCACTGTTATAATACTAAATAGGTAAAGTGCGTCATTTAACAGTTACTGTTAAATTACTTTACTTATATGACTTTAAAACCTGTTCAAAGCAGCAGATATTTAGTCACGATGCAATAGCTCAGTGGATAAGATATCGGGCTATGGAACAAAACATTGCAAGTTCGGATCCAATAAAAGTAATGTTATATATTTGTCTTACATTTCCTTTCTATAATTTTAATTTATTTCTTATATTATTATTAATTGTATTGAGCTGTTTTATCTTTATATTTTGCAACCCCCTTTTAATTTTGTTCATGTTCATTCAATTCTTAACAATATAATAATTTTCGTTGAGCAGCTTGCCCTGACCCCTTACACCTCCGTACCAAAGAAGCGTTGACAATTGTGAATCCTGGCGTTCTGTAAACACGTGTTGTTACATTCTCTTTCTTTTATAATTTACATAATTCAAAACCCCTTTGTCCAATTTTTTGCATCGCCGAAAAACTGTGTTTTGAGTAAGCATCGATCGCGATATTTTATCAACTCGCTTGATGAAAGCTTACTCGAAATTTGTATGGTTCGATGTCATTTTTGTCGTTGTCTACATGAATGTATTGAAAAAAATGACATTAAAAACAGAAAAAAAAGAAATATTCTCATGGGATTCGAACACACAGCCGTTATGTCATATCACCAGAAATCAGTAGCGTTACTGCCACGGCCATGAAACCTTTGTTACAGAGTAGTACGATTTCAACAAAATGACCTATGATGGGAATATCTAACATCCCTATTTTGTGGAATATTCCAAAAATCCATAAATACAAAAGTACATTCACGGCTCAATGCGTAAAATCGGACTATAGAGCAATAATTATGTTTAGTCAAGGCAGTGTATTACTGAGTGATTCTTTCATTATGTTCTGTTGGAATGACGTTATGATGGGTAATACAAGTATCCTGTTCAGTTACGATAATCTTCTGTCAAGTTAGAAATTCATTATGTTTAGTTATGAAAATATACTGTTGAGTAGTTTCATCATTATGTTGAGTCGAAGCAGTTTATTACGATATTATTCTTTCCTTTTGTTCAGTTGCAATGACATGCTGTTGGGTGGTACAATTATTATGTTATGGCGGAATTAAAGATTTGACTTGACTTAACAGCATATTTTCATGACTGAACTTAAAGAATTACTCACTAGACAGAACATTATCATAACTGAAAAAGATAATTCTACCACCCAATAGCATGTCATTGCAACTGAACATAATGGAATAATCACTCAGTATTACGCTGCTCCGACTAAACACAATGTTGAAACTACTCAACAGTATATTTTCAGGACTGAACATAAAGAATTACTCACTAGACAGAACATTATCATAACTGAACATGATACTTTTACCACTCAACAGCATGTCGTTGCAACTGAACATAATGAAATAATCACGCAGAAAAAAAAACTGCTTCGACTAAACATAACGTTGAAACTACTCAACAGTATATTTTCATGACTGAACATAAAGAATTACCCACTAGACAGAACATTATCATAACTGAACATGATACTTCTACCACCCAACAGCATGTCATTGCAACTGAACATAATGAAAAAATCACTCAGTAATACAGTTCTTCGAATAAACATAATGCTGAAACTACTCAACAGTATATTTCCATAACTGAACATAAAGAATTACTCACTAGACAGAACATTATCATAACTGAACATGATACTTCTACCACCATACAGCATGTCATTGCAACTGAACATTATGAAATAATCACTCAGTAATACAGTGCTTCGACTAAACATAATGTTGAAACTACTCAACAGTATATTTTCATGACTGAACATAAAGAATTACCCACTAGACAGAACATTATTATAACTGAACATAATACTTCTGCCACCCAACAGCATGTCATTGCAACTGCACATAATGAAATAATCACTCAGTAATACACTGCTTCGACTAAACATAACGTTGAAACTACTCAACGGGTATATTTTCATGACTGTATATAAAGAATTACCCACTAGACAGAATATTATCATAACAGAACATGATACTTCTACCACCCAACAGCATGTCATTGCAACTGAACATAATGAAATAATCACTCAGCACGACACTGCTTCAACTAAACATAATGTTGAAACTACTCAACAGTATATTTTCATGACTGAACATAAAGAATTACCCACTTGACAGAATATTATCATAACAGGACATGATACTTCTACCACCCAACAGGAGGTCATTGCAACTGAACATAACGAAAGAATAACTCAGTAATACAGTGCTTCACTTAAATACAGCACCCATCAACACGTTCTTTTGACACTAGAAAATATTATCATCACATAACATGACATTTCAGTTACCGGTCACATTAGAATTATCACACGGCATATCGTTTTTAGGACTCAACAAAATGACAGTTGACCGAGCATTATAATTTTTCTTAACATAAGACAGTTTAGGCGTTCCATATTACACTATACTTAGCCTTGTGTATAAGTTGTGTTCCTGATGTATGTTAACCATGCTGTTTCCCGGAAAAACTAGTATTAGGCAAACATTTTCTGAAAGGCAAAACGAAAATAAATTAACCATTAGTTTTTGAATATTAATTGATTGCTGTTATTATTTAATTAATCTTACTCTTAAATGTACTGCTTTTATAACAGCCTTTTTAAGAGTTGTTTTAACCCTGTTTACATTTGCTATAATCGGTTAAAAAGCCGATGAGATCTTATGTTGTCTTGTATTCTTCTTTTCGACTCAAAATTAATCTTATTTTTATTATATTGTATTGAATTATACAAAAAGTAGAGCAAGGGTCAATATACGCTTTAGTTCTTTGAACAACGTTCAATAGGATTATTTCTCCTATTGTTGCATAATATGTATTTTACATCAACATGTCATAATATGTATTTTACATCAACATGTACGTCATTCCATTAGATTTTTGTAAGGGTGGGATCAATCGATATTTGATTGATAAGTTTTGTGGGTTTTTTTTGTTGTTTTTTTTTACATCCCAGGAAGCAGCCAAGACTAAATCCTTACCTTATGTTTTTTTTCTTACTTACCTTTTCTTTACTTTTTTTAATTTATTTTTTTTTCATCCAAGGAGGGTCTGCACCAATAATTTTTATATTGGGGACCCAACTGCTGTTAGAGTATAAGCAAAGCCTTTTTTTATTTTTATTATTTATTTATTTTTATTTTTGCGAACCTCGACAACACGCTCATCGAGACGTGTTTATGTATAGGCCGAGAGAACGCTCTCCCTGGATGTATGAGTACAAGGCTGCTCTGTGGGACAAGGCCGACAACTTTCTTTTGAGTGTCTTGGTCGCCTTTAACAGCTTTTTGGGTTAAGAGTTTGTTTACTCTAACCTCCGATATATACTATGGTAACGTCATCCCAGCTAATATGCAAAGGTATTAAGCCGCCATATCAAGACTTTTGACGTATTTCGTTAACGTCATTTCGAAAAATTTTCGGAACTGTAAATTGTTTTGTTTGTTGTTGTTTTTTTTCTTTTTTTTTGTATAATGACTCCTGCTCCTCTTTCCGTTAATCAAGATTTCAGGACGCTGTGCACTGCAACATTTACCAGCATTTATTTTCCTCGGACTTGTCAATTAAGAAGCTTCGATATTAAGGGCCTGCCACACTCCTCCCAATTCTATTAATCGATAAAAAGAAAATTATCAAAATCTCAATAACGGCAAACTGCTGTTAATTGAAACTTTGCACAAATGTATGTTATTAATGTATCTTTATTTTACAGATGGTAAGACACGTTAGAAAAGTAAAGAACAATAGCGAGATCAAAAAATTCCCTCAACTTCTATTTACATAAATTCACAAAAACTAAAGAACACAAAACATCATTTTAAATGCCCACATGAGTAATATGATACTGACAACAATTTATTGTGCCCTCGTGATTTACATATGTAAACTTTACGAGATATTAGTAAAAGTGTGTTTGACCTTCAATTTCCTGGTCGCGTAAACTGATGACAATCACTGATTTCGCTTTTAATAGTTGAAAGTTTTTTACAAAGTACACAACATTTTCTTGTCAGTATCATTGCGCTCAAGAGGGAATTTAAAATATTGTTCTGCATCCCTTAGTTTTTGTGAATTTATGCAAATAGAATTCAAGGAATTTTTAGGTCTAGCTTTGTTTCTTTACTTTTCTAACGTGTCGTTCTGTATGCAAAATAAAGTTACATTAGTAACATTCATTTGTGCAAAGTTTCATTGAACGGCATTTTTCCATTACTGAGATTTGATGATTTTTATTTTATCGATGAATAGAATTGGGAGGAGTGTGGCAAGCCCTTAACTGGTCTACGTTTTTAATACGTATGGTTCAGTTTTATTTATCAACGGGTGACGCACAAATACTTGATTACTTGCGAATAAGTTGTTGTGTATGTATTTAGATAAATTGTTTAATAGATATTGAAGTCCGGAATGTGTAATTGCTCGTATGCTTCCGCTGTGTTGGCTGAATGAGGCTTTCTTTTTATTGTTATTCATTTATAATTTCCTGTTCTGAATAGAGAATGATAATCCGTTCGAATAGCGCGACATCCCTACGCGCCTCGTGCAGCCCCACGCACCACGTGCAATCGCGAAGGATAAAAGATGTATAATTTATACATTGTTCACGGTATTTTAGTTTGTTAGTTTTTCTCGTTGTACTTGGTTTGTTTGTGAAAATACCGTTAATATTTTTTTATATATAATAATTCCGAAAGTAATAAAATTGTGAAAACACTTGCTATTAATTTATGTTTCCCCCATCTGACTTGGAGTATAAAAACAAATGATTTTACCCATGAATAGTGTATGATTTTAACAACATTAGATCTGCAAAACCTCAGACCACGTACAAAACCATTTCTCCCTTCGACAACGAAACAATAATGCGTCGCTTGCGTGTCTCGAGCTGAAAAGCTCCTGTTATGTGAGGCAGTAATGCTACCCGTTCGGCCAACCTGGCCACTGGCTTGCCGTAGAGGGGGAAATAAAATAGGCCATGGTGTGTTTAGAGCCGAGTTGGTTTGTTTTAAATAATAAGTCACAATTTCGGTTATAGGAACACGTTTTTAAACATAAAGTTAAAGCATACAATTGTTGAATAGCCGTAAATCTCGGCCAATATCGAAGCTGCAAGTCTGAACCTGTCTGTGCGCAAGTAAAAAATAAATTTTAAGTTACTTATCTTTTAATTCTTGTTGTTATGCAATGCTCAATACAAAACTGCATCTGTTGAAGTCTTGTTGATTGATGTTAGCGAAGATACTTTTCTTTTTCAACTTTGTGTAAAGAAATGACAAGTTTTCTCTCGATGTTGACTCCACGAAATCCAGCAAGAAAATGAACGACCACGTGTTGGGGTTTACAAAGTGAGATATTGTGTAAAATATCGTAGTCGTCTTCACATGCTATCGTTTAGTGGCTTACAGCAGTTTGACACAGTGAAATGCACTCGCAAAAATAAACGGCATTTATTTGTTTGAAGGACAACATAAATGCAGTAATATCAAGTTCAATTGTATTTGACTTGGTTGCATAGAGCGTCATACTTGGTTGACTGGATTTATTCCGGCAATTTTAAGTTATTTTCTACCACGTCCTGCTAATAATAAATAGATACGTCACTTAAAACAATATTTGTGTCGCTTTCATTACACTTACTAAGATATAATGTTTATAGAAAAAAATGACAATAAAAAAATCCTTACAATGAATAACCAAACCCCACAAAACACAGCCTCTCCACACCGTCAAAAATCAGAGAGGGAATGAAAGCATTGGTTTAAAAAGATCGATTTTAATTAAAACATCACAAACAATTACCGAAAAAGAGAACCTTAGAAGTTACCGTTTTGGAACGATCAGTGGCAAAATAATTTGTGGCTCGGGGTTTAAACCAGGTTCTAAGGTGCACCAACCTCACACTTGGTTCAAGAGGTTCTCATATGAACAAACAAGATGTCTTAATGAATCAGCTCCATCTCACCGATCAAAGTACAATGGGGGCCTACCGATTTACCGAGTTATCCCCCATTGAGAGTGGTTTCCCTTGCCGACTGGGTAGTTCCGGTTTAAAGCGGTAATAAGAATAACGTCAGAAGTGTAGATAAAAAGTCTCAAAGTGCTTCCGAAGTTTAAATGCATTGTCGAATTAACAAAAAAAAGTGAAACAGGTATATCTGGAATAACCATTAGCTTTGTAAATAGATTTTAAGTTAATAAATTAATGCAATTTTAGGTTTAGGTAACCTATTTAAGTTTCTTTATGATGGTATGGAAATAATAGCCTTTTCAAACATCCACCAGGCAGACCTGGGGCGATTACTTGGGAAAATGTAATGATTAAATTACAATTACTTTGCTGAAAACAAGTAATTGATTAAATTACAATTACTCTATATTTCAAATGTAATGATTAAATTACAATTACTTTGACAAAGTAATCGGATTACATTCTGATTACATTTTAGTACATGTGTTCAATATAAAATTGTCTGTACACACAGTCACTGGCACTTCTAACTTTAACTTGATTCACCTTAAGCAGGTTTGTGTACACTGTACAGTAAAAATGTTAATGTGTTGACAAATTAAATACCTACAATCATCTTAGATTTTTTAAATATTATTGAAAGCAAAAGTTTCACAAGATGAAATTAAAGCATATATTATTTATATCTACTGTTGAAATGACCCACACAAATAGATGATTAGTTTACATCACTGCTTGTTAAAATACTAATATGATAAGACCGCAAGGATAAAAGTTGTGCACATTTATCATTACCATTGGATAAAACATTTGGGGCATGTAACTACCTTCAACACTTTTGCCAAAACAAGACTTTCATCAGTTGCTTCAGAGGCCGGAACGTCTGAGCTAAAAAATTTCTTTGCCAGCAGTGTCCTAGAAGGTTTATCAGACACTTATTTATAACAGGAAAACCACTTCTAATTATCATGAATAGTTCCTTTAAGTTTTCACACATAATGGTCATTTTATGATCACAAAAGCTATTGCCTCAGGCATGATGTGGTACACTGTTAAAATCATATATTTGCCAACCCTCTGACACTGTGTTAAAATGGAATAAATTGTTTGTCACTTAATTTTTATCCATTTTTAAGAAATATAAAGAAGGTTACCTTTTTCATTAAACTGAATAATGTGAATAATAATAACAGCCAAGTGGTTAGTTTTCAAAAACTATTTAACTTTGAAATCTACTTTGTTCCAATTTAATTTTGTGGTCAGTAGACAAAATTCTGGTCTGGAAAATACTTTTCCATGAATTTTTCATAGTTGGACAAAATTTTGGTTTATTTTCACTAAAGGTTTTACTATTTTTCTTGTGTCTCTGGATTTTACATGAAATATAGTTATGTGGTTATTGCATTTATTCTAGTTTCACTAATATATAAACATATTACTGATTTTATTCTATTTTTAATAGTTCATTAAACATTAAATAACAAATTTAATGAATTGGATTTTCCACATGTGACGAGCAGCAAATCTTGTTTTGTAAAAATTTGACATTGGTGCTTTAATATTTACATGCTTTAAGCATATAAGCCATATTTTTAAAAATGAAAAAGAAACAAAGAGGTTAGACACCTCAATCATTTCTGGTTAATTAATATAAATTTGAGTGCTCTTGCATATTTTTCCATCTTTCATTTTTTAAATCTTTAAATCAATAATGTAATCATAATGTAATAAAAAAGTAATCAAGATTACAGGCCAATTTTCATGAGTAATTGATTAAATTACAGTAATTTTAATCAGGGTTTTAAAATGTAATCATTGCATCTGATTACTTCAGAAGTGAGTAATCATTACAGCTGATTACAATTACTGATTACGATTACCCCAGGTCTGCCACCAGGCAATGTTAAGTCTTGCAAACAATGCTACTTAAGTTAACGGCCTGGTGTTTTATGACCATGTTACGTAATCTAATGAGCAAGACACGGATCTGACCAGCTGGAGGTGTGATAAAGGCCTTTTGAAGTTTAGATGTTGACTCGGTAAGAGGTTAAAAATGTTAGATCTTGGGGGTACAAGTGTTGTTTTAAGAAACTGACAATTGATTTAATTTGCTGATTAATTGTCGCAATGTTGTTCGAGACCTGAGACATGTTTATTTGATTTGGCAACTTACAAGTGCTCCAAACTGAATTGAAAAAAAAAATACTCAAAAATATATTTATTTAATGAATTAAAATTGCTTGACGAACATACTTAACTAAAAACATCAGAAATGAAGAGAACAAATGGAAACATTATGAAACCATGCTTGAATAATGATATAAGAAAGAACTTTTTTGACAAAAAGAGAGCAGAACATTGAAAAATACATCAATACGACGAACGCACAAATCTGTGAACCGAATGACGTGAATTCAATTTGTAAGAAAAGGCTCAGTTATTAAAAATCTTTTAATTTCTGCAAAAAATGTATCATCGGCATGAAAGAACGTCAATTAAAAGGAACGGTATTTTAAAAACTCTTTTAGTTACACTGAAGTGGTCGAACATAACGATGTTGAACACAAACCGCTCCAGCTAACTAAAATGGTCTGAAGAGAAATACTATGCGGTGCCCTTTTAAAACTGTCTAGTTCCCATTCAGTTATAATAATAATCAAACGTTATTAGGCATAATGCTGATCTCTAACCAACCGGATTCTATTGAAACTATTCGAAATGACCACGGATGACTACTGCGCTATTATGTTTTTATTCTAATTCTCAGACCGGACTTGCCCAGTAACACTAAGACAGAATAATGATATAACTCCGTATCGGTAGGACCCCATTTAGCATGCAAAAGCACAAAAACATGTAATACATAAGAAGCTTATGGAATTATGACACAAATAGGTTGGTACTCAATGACCTTACTGAGATCAGATAACCTGGAGCCAAATCAGCAAGAGCATGATGACAGGAATAAAGGAAACAGATCGAGCCACGTTTCTTTTTTACAAGTGTTCCCGAGAATCCTTAATAAACTCGTTAACCCCGGGCACCGTCGTGCAAAAAAAAGAGGTAATTTACAGATGGCTATACGAATAACGTTGAATACATTTTGCATATTTTTGTCTTTATAGATAAATTCTCCATACAACACTGGGGTTGAAAAATACATTATTAA
This sequence comes from Corbicula japonica, assembly GCA_038501625.1. Classification (NCBI taxonomy): domain Eukaryota; kingdom Metazoa; phylum Mollusca; class Bivalvia; order Venerida; family Cyrenidae; genus Corbicula; species Corbicula japonica. The sequence continues at coordinate 7,853 of JAZAYU010001558.1, read as the reverse complement.
TGATTTTTTGTCTGCAGCTATAGTTTCAATGAAGACAACAATCACAGCTGATGGTCAAGTTGTTCTGTTATGAAAATATTTTATGCGTGTCCCATCAATGTAGTTTCGAATTTGGATAAATAAAGATTTAAGACACATTTCTCTCGATGCTACCTCTATTGCGAAAAATAAACACACTAAATTAAACCACTCTTATTAATTATAAAAATATTTACCATGTACAATAAGATTCATGAAATTAAATTGGCTTACGTTTACGGAAGCTTCTCTCATCCTATTAAGAAAAGCTTCCTGCGTTCTGTTTGGTAATGTAACTACCCACTGAAGAGATAAAACCTCGACTAACTCTTTTTCGAAATCTTTCGTCAGCTCTTTTGATAAATATTTGACAATCATGACAAGGATATCAAACGCCACCAATTCTTTACCGGTCTCGTCTCCAGTCTTCCTGCGCTGGTCGAACCCCTTTAAAGGATATCACAAAACGCATGAAATGTCAGTCAGAAATGCAATAATGTGTATCTGTATTTAACGATTGCACGCTCAGTCTAGAAAAAATGCTCTTACCAAATAAAAAACAGTTTGCATTAGATCTCTACAATTGCTGTTCAATATGACTCAAACACCAATTCCTGTATTACACTTTTGTGGCGATTTGTGGAAAAAAAGTAGGATTTTTGAGAAATTCGAGAGTCTTCATTCCTTACAATTTTCGGTTTTAATGGTAAACATTTTGCTCAATCATTTATTGTCAGGCCACTTTTTGGGTCCGTATTTACATTAATTTTGTACGTTTACATGCTCCTTAAGACAAAATGCTTTATTTAAATAGAATACTTATACAAAAACAGGAAAAAAAAACGTTTGCATTACAAGCTTGAAACGTTTAAAGAACGTACAATGATATCGCAAAAACGCCGAAATTCTTATCTACAATATCATATGGTAATTGTTCAAAATAATGTCAGGGATTTTAATAATACAGCAAAATGTTTCGACCTTGAATTGAATTCTATATTTCCTAAAAACTGACATAAGTTTGCCAAATGACAGAAAACTTTATGACCAAACAACATGAAACAATAAAACAAAACTGTTTGATTTTATTAAAATTACACTAAAAACATTTTTACGATAAATTGAAACAACTTCCGCGCGCCAGCCCTCCCAATGACATACCCCAATTTAATTAACGGTTTCAAATAAAAATGTATAATGAAGTCATTTTCGTCGTGAAAGGTATTATTATATACGATACAAACATGTTGAAAAGCAACAGAAGCAAGACGAAATATGTAATATTGAAAAATCCATGTAATTACACATTACCTCCTCAAGATTGAGAAGATTCGTTAATCCTCTAACGAAAAAGAATTTTGAGTGTTCACCCGATTCTTGAAGAGTTTTATATTCCTCTTCGGCTTCATATCCAAACGACCGTAGTGTTTTACCATCCGATTCAATCAACAAAGACGTTGGTGCTTCTTGATAATGATTCCCTCCTTTCCAAAATTTTGTTCTGACGAAAAATGGATTCTTTCGGAATTCCTCATTGCTAACAAAACCTATCGATGTGGAATGTTCCTGTAAGTTTATTGCAACCACCATTGGAACATTCAAATCCTGCAATAAGAATACTGTCTTTTTACACAAAAATAACGTTTTAGACCACAGTTACCTGAAATGAAGTAAAATTGCAATGTTATTTTCTGCACGTTATTCACACAAAGTCATCTGTACATTCCAAAAAGGCTCGTAGGTTTAAATTCTACAGTACTCCGCATGCTCGGTGATTTGCTTGCATGAAGGTGATGGCTGGGTCGGGGGAGGTTTCTAACGAAATTTAACAAGAAACTTAACCAAAACAATCCAACAAAACACTTAACTAAAACTTCTAAGTGAAAAAGGGGCAATGTAATGGCAGATTACAGTCTGAGTGTTGCCATTATGATGTCAGACAATTATATTACTTAGAAAACTTCAGTAGCTGACAAATATTCTAATTTTGCTTTTTTCTAGTCTTACTCCTGTTCCTCATTTGTTCTGTAGTAGGAAAATATACAGTCTTCTAAACGACCGATATATCAATAAAATAAAACAAAAGTAAAGCGAAATTTCTTGTTTTGGAACTCGGTATGTTCAGAAGACAACCGGAAAATAAGATAAAAATACACAACGCAGTATGACGTAGTTATGACTTTGCATAGAACATTGACAACTGTAGTGATGCGGAATCTATAAAACACACTGTGTGATACGGGTTTACTAATCTGACTCGTTGTATCTTGCGGACAGACGCTGCCCCATGATACAGTTGTAAAACCATTTGTGATAATGACCGGCGTTCAAAGGACAAACGCGATAACAGCACTGATAAGATATAAAAGGAAGAGTTACCTTTTTTTTTAAATTTAAATATTTATTTCTTATGCCTGTGATTTTCTTTTCAAAACAGTAACAAAAGTCTAAGGTCAAATAACAAAGAAAATCATTGTAAATTTAAATGGTTTATAACAAATTCAATATTATTAAATATTTTATGAATACTGGTAGAAGATAGTTTTGAGTTAATGGCGTTGCAGTATTTTTTTTTTAATTTTCGAAATTTATTTCTCATAATGATACCTGAATATGTGTTGCTTTCAGTTGAACAAAAAATGTTGAACATTATGTGTTCCTTTAATGTTTTTAAGTTTCTAAAGTATAAGCTTAGCATTTGCCAGGGCAAAAAAGACACGGTTTCCGTTAATCCATCCACAGGACAAAAGCAACAGCTTTAAAAGCATTTGCGAACGGTGTGTGATCTATCCAAAACATCGCATTTTTAAACTCAGAACATAAATAAAATATCGAGTCCTTGAAGTATATGCGAATTTGAAAAAATATCAATATATTCAGTAGGTTATTTATCAAATTGATTGTTCGTAAAGTTGTCCGTCTAGCAGCCTGGCAGCGTGAAGTTGGCCGCCCAGCAGCCACAGCAGCGATACTTTGGATGCTGAGCTGCTGTGGCGGCTGGGCTTTTTTGGCGGCTGGGAAACTTTGGCTGCTGAGCTGCTGTGGCGGCTAGAAAACCTTGGCTGCTGTGGCTGCTGATCTGCTGTGGCGGCTGGGCTTCTTTGGCTGCTGGGCTGCTGTGGCTGCTGGGCTGCTGTGGCGGCTGGGATACTTTAGCTGCTGGGCTGCTATAGCGGCTGGGCTACTTTGGCCGCTGGGCTGCTGTGGCGGCTAGGCTACTTTGGCTGCTGGGCTACTTAGGCTGCTGGGCTACTTTTGCTGCTGGGATACTTTAGCTGCTTGGCTGCTGTGGTGGCTGGGCTACTTTGGCTGCTGTGCTGCTGTGGCGGCTGGGAAACTTTGGTTGCTGAGCTGCTGTGGCGATTAGGCTACTTTGGCTGCTGGGATACTTTGGCTGATGAGCTGATGTAGCTGCTGGGCTGCTTTGGCTGCTGTGCTGCTGTGGCGGCTTGGATACCTTGGCTTCTGGGCTGCTGTGGCGGCTTGGATACTTTGGCTGCTGGGCTGTTTTTGCTGCAAAGCTGCTTTGGCAGCTGGGCTGCTGTGGCTGCTGGGCTGTTTTGGCTGCTGTGCTGCTGTGGCTGCTGAGCTGCAATGGCGGCTGGGATACTTTGGCTGCTGAGCTGCTATGGCAACTGGGCTACTTTGGCTGCTGGGATACTTTGGCTGCTGAGCTGCTGTGGCGGCTGGGATACTTTGGCTGCTGGGCCGCTGTGGCGGCTGGGATACTTTGACTGTTGTGCATGGCTGCTGTGGCTGCGTGGCTGCTGTGGCTGCTGGGCTGTTTTGACTGCTAGGTTTCTGTGGCTGCTCGGCTGCTGTGGCTACTGGGCTGTTTTTGCTGCTGGGCTAATTCGGCTGTGGGCTGCTGTGGAGGCTCGGCTGCTGTGGCTGCTGGGCTGTTTTGGCTGCTAGGCTGTTTTGTCTGCTTTGGCTGCTGGATTGCTGTGGATGCTGAGCTGCTGTGGCGGCTGGGCTACTTGGCTTTTGGCCTTCTGTGGATGCAGGGATGCTACTGTGGCTTCTGGGCTACTGTGACCGCTTGGCTGCTAGTCCTCAAGGCTGCTGTGCTGCTGGGGCTGATTTGAAGTAAAATGTTATTATATAAATAGTCACGCCAGACTGCGATTTGTCAGCCTAACAGCCTGCCAGCAAAGCAGCCTAGCAGCTGGGAAGCGAGAAGTTTAAGACTTAAACTTTCGTCGGGCTACAACTCTGCAACCACTAGCTCTATGTAGCAACGTAAGATTAACGCTAAATGTCGCAAATGAAGCTGAATGTCTCTAGATGTCACAAAATATTGTAACAAAACTCTATGTAGCAACGTCAGCGCTTCACAGTACACACAAATTGAGGCTTCGACATTTGACATCAAAGGGCGACCTTAATCTTGAGGAGGCGAGTTGTACCATGTCTTCTGCTCATCATCTTAGTGAGTTAAACATGTGTAGCAATTTTTCTACAAATCCTTCAAATTCAAACGTTAAAGTAACGTACACCAAAATGGGGTCTCGAACATTGGACCTTCAAGAGTGGCAATGACTTTGAAGTAGCGGAACTGAGCTATGCTGTTTTGCACTTATGTTCGGTAAGTTAAATATGATCGCAAAGTTTCATACAAGTCCTTATAACTGTAAAGAAAGCACATTTGAAACTGAAACGTAACTAATTCTGAGCCACATTTTAGTCAGTATTAAACCAAATAACTCAGTATAACTATGTGTTCCATTCGAATTGAGTCTTTTTTAATATATGAATATTTTTACGCCATCTGGGGGCCTCTTACAAATGTAACCTTTAAAATCGGCCTGTTTATGGCTTGCTAGCAGTGATAACATGCCAAGAAAGGAAACATAAGCAATTCCGTGCCTGTATCTTGTTTGATAGTGGCTGATTGGTGCCGGATCGTCAGATGTATATTTATGGCACCTTATTTGCAATACCGCGTTTGAATTAGGCTCTGGTCGGTTAGAGATCAATAATTTTCTTGCAAGTCAGTTAGCCCCAAATTTCTTGTGCGTTTTTGAAAAGATGAAATGTAGATTTCTGCATTTATGTTGTCCTTCAAACAAATAAATGCCGTTTATTTTTGCGAGTGCATTTCACTGTCTCAAGGTCTACTGTAAGCCACTTAACAACACTAGCGTGGGAAGACGACTACGATATTTGTACACGGTATCTAACTTTGTAAACCCCAACACGTGGTCGTTCGTTTTCTTACTGGGTTTCGTGGAGTCAACATCGGGAGAAAACTTGTCATCTTCCCTCCCTCCCACCCATATTTATAAGGAAAACAATAACAGCATACCAACGCGCACCATGACCCGTACGATAATATTCAAGTAATATAAATATGTAAAGATCTGTAGTCGTGATCCACATGTTCTGCTGCTAGAATTTATCTTTCAGGCATATATCACGTACAGGAACCAGACAATCCGCATTAACGTGGACATGATTCACCGATCCTCAGATAAAATGAAAACAAACAACTGCAACACCGGGGACATGATTTGCCAGAGTGAAGTAAAACCCCAGTCGATACCCACACTGTATAATACCATGGACAGTATCTGCTTGTGTGAAGCCAGGCCCAACTGATGAAACTTGATTCACCGATCCTCAGATAAAAACAAACAACTGCAACACCTGGGACATGATTTGCCAGAGTGAAGTCAAACCCCAGTCGATACCAACAATGTATAATACCATGGACAGTACTAGCATCTGCTTGTGTGAAGCCAGGCCCAACTGATGAAACTTGATTAAACAAACACAAAAAATAGATATTAAATGATGTGCAACACAAAAAGTAATGCATTCCAAAAATTGCTGTTAGACTAGAAACGTTTATCTGACAGACATTTAAATTGATCAACAATTAAATTTGATGTCGCGATATTCGTTGCACAAACTGTGTGAACCATGTACCTATGATCTATTGCCAGATAGCATAAGGATACACAATCTCATTCAATGTGCACATATATCCGAAAAATTATGTCTTTCGTTAAAATCTAGATATTGCAAAACAAAAACAAAAATTAAATAAACAAATGTAATGCTGTAAACTATAACTGATTTTGGTTAAGAAGACAGTCAGATGATATGTCGTTTTATAAAAAGAATGAATAAATGGCAAATGTGAAAGAATAAAATATTTGTTCGATTATCAACATTCATAAAAAATAACAAGGTTTATCAGCTTTTTTTGGGTTAAAAGTCTGCTGAAAACAACATTTAACGTACTTTTCGTCACATGACTGTCTAGTTTTCGATAACGTACTATAAATATAAGGTTAAAATAAATACTTAAGGAAGTATATTGTGTATCCTTATCCTCATATTAATATAAAAATGTAATGTTCATCCAAGGTGGAGGAATCTGATCAGCTGGTACTAGGTTCCTCTACCTTCTGTATCGCTTTGCATCTTCGCTGGGATACAGCCGATGCTGAACATTACAAAATAACAGCGGAGATCAATTTAAAGGGAGGTTACTCGTTGGCGAACTCCCTTCGTAATTTTCATCTTTCTTTGATCAAGAATACTTAATTAACTTAACAAAGATTGTGTAGCCTTAGCCTTACACAGAAAAAAAAGAATGTGATGTTCATCAAGGGGGAGAAATTGGATTACTCTGCATTTTGGCTGGTATCTGGTTTCTCTTTCTTCTGTATCACTTTGCATCTTAGCTGGGATACAGCCGACGTTGAACATTGCAAAAAACAAAACAAAAACAAAACAACAAGAACAAAACATATTTTATAGGGAGGTAACTCTTTGGCGAACTCCCTACGTAATATACAGTTTCGTGCCCTTCAACACACAGAATGTGCATTTCAGGCATGGCACATTATATGAAAACAGACAAATTACACCAAATACAATCTCTGTGGGATTCAGTTTCCCCGTATATTTATATAAAATCATTATAATATGTGCCATGTTTAAATTTCTATTCTCTATTTTGAAATAAAATATCGCGGCCTTATCCCATCATATAATTGTTTGTCATTAATTAGTTGTGCGTATAAGTAAGGTGGGTAAATAGGCTGCTGTATTGCTGCGAAGAAGTCCTTGTCTCAATAGTCTGGGGTTCGAACCTCCAGTATTAAAGCATGTCGGGATCCACTTAATCGGTACATGCTATTAAAGCAAGTTACATAAATCTTGATTCGAACCCGTCAGGTTTATTTACAACTCTCAAGAAAGAACATCCAGCTGTAATTTAGAGCAGCACTCGCATAAAATAATCACACCAATATATGATTGTCTAGGAATTAAGATAACACAGATCATGTTTAATGGAATCTGAATATTGGGAATTCGACACTGAGCGCTATGGGGATTCGATTTACCGAAATTCGATGCAACCTATACCACCACGATGTTTTTATACGAAAACGTGTTTTCAATCTCTCATATTTGCTGGGTGTTTTTATTCAATAATATATGGTGGCTGATTTATGCCATTTCGTTTTTTGTTATTTCGCCGCGAAATAACGCCAAGCGAAAAGACGAAATAACGAAAAAACGCCACGCGAAAAGACGAAATAACGAAAAAACGCCACGCGAAAAGACGAAATAACGAAAGAACGCCACGCGAAATAACGAAAAACGCTATTTTTGCGCGAAATAACGAAAAGTCGACGTGCAAAAAAACGCCAATTTAACTGTACAAAATAGCGTTCTTTCTAGCTTCACCTGGCGTTTTTTCGTTCTTTCGCTTGGCGTCTTTTCGTTATTTCGCGTGGCGTCTTTTCGTAATTTCGAGTGGCGTTATTTCGCTTTGCGTCTTTTCGTTATTTCGCTTGGCGTTTTTTCGTTATTTC
>JAZAYU010001557.1:0-29067 GCA_038501625.1 Corbicula japonica | reverse complement strand
ACCAATGTTAAATACAATACATGTAAGTTACAACACAAAGTGTAATTATAAAACATAATATTAAACATAATACTCGTAAGAATATAATTTAAATTATGGTGACATCCGAATTTTGTTATATTGAGCACTTTTACTATCTACGTTTTATTTGCGCGGAAAGGGTTAATTATTCGGTTGGACACAGGGTGGGGAATCACCTGAAAAAACATGGCCGCCAACCAAAAAAAATCTCTCGGTTCGAGGTAAGTTTTTACTTGTTTCTCGCTTATTCCTGGACAATTTTGCATGAAATAAACATTAAAGTACCCCGTACACGAAGACAGATGGCATAGTGTAATCCAAAGTTTGCCAGCTTCTGTAGTTTATGCGGTATTTCGTGTACAGTGTTTGGCAGCTTGCATTGCTCGGGGATAGGGTACACTTGGAGCTTGATGAAATCGTTCTTCTGGCAAGTTTTCGCAAGTGAGCTGAATGTTGCATGAAAAAAATCGCTATATCCCGACAGACTGAATGTTACTAGTGCAAAAATATCCTGTTTCTGTATGCAACTGATATAAAAACGCATAAATGGAAAAGGATAGGGAACACTGGCCGCGACGTTAATGATAGGGAACCATTGTAATTTTGAGAAGCAAACTGTTTGCCAATACGAGCGATCACTTTGCGAATACTCCATCGAGTCCGTTGTATTTTTTTCCAATAAAACATGGATATTTTGTTTCCTTTGTTTTAATTCGTATAATCAGGTACGAAGTTGTTAGGAATAAGTATTATTTAACAAAACTGAGTCTTGCTTAGCTAGAAATGTAAATCGTTGAAACGTTTGCATTTATGAAACAAAATTCTGGAAACTATATCATAATTTGTATAAAGCAGATTTTCTGAAGATAGTATATGGATTAGGGATTATTATGAATTATAATGATGCGTCAGAAAGCAACATATCTGCTAAATCATGATTACAGTTAGAAAGTTTATATACAAAACACGAACTTTACCAGTTTTAATGTAATATAGTGTATTAAAAGTCAAAACAAGTGCTTTTCGTTTGCAACATTAGATTGTAAATGTAATTTGCGATTATTTAAACGACTTTCTATTTCCAAAATCCCCCAAAAAGTATATATTGAAATGTGTTTTTAGTCAAGAAATAAAGAATCTGGACACCGCTAAAATAATAATATTTTTGTACAGGCAAGATATTGTATAATCATATGTTTGAAATGTGGTGAATTATAAGATAGTATAAACATTGTTTGAATAAAAGTTAATTTTTGCTGCATATGCGGTTCTTAGAATATTTACTCAACAAACATAACAAATGCCTTGACAATTATTTTAGGTTTTTATAAGCATGTTTTCAGGATAGGGTGACAGAAACCCACATTAACGAGCAGGCACTATTAGAGACAGTCATAAAAAGGCTGTGATTTTTCACAAGCAGTCATTTTGAAACTTATTTAATTTAAAAGATTTCGCTTCTCTTGATAAAAAGGCGGGTACGTTGATTTGATTTAAACAAGTCGTAGTAGCTTAACCTCCGTCTTGAAAGCCTTTGGCTGGGAAGATTTGAATCTTTAATTCTATTTTAAATGTATCAAAATATATAATGGTTGTAAAATTCATACTTTTGCCAGTGTGATTTCAAGCAAATAAAAACTGTTTCATGATGTTTATTGTCATAAAGCTTGCAAGACCCTATAACTTTACCTAGGCTGGCGAATAAACATCTAACGTTACAAGTAATTTTCTGGTATGAAATCTTGTTCAAGTTTTCATAAAATAATATGTTTATTTATACGTAGCTGCTGAATTAAAGTATTTAAAATCCATATATTTTCTTTAAATTTCAGGGGTAATATAATAAAACCTCCGTAACTCCAATATGTCCCAGAATCGGGGAAAACGAGGCTATCCAGAAAATACTTGTTTGTAAATGTCCCAAGGAGCATCTTCCTAGCCAATGGCCAACAACACGGAGGTTAAGCTACTAAGATTTTGTTCTTGGGGCATTTTGTGCCATTCATCACTCAGTTCTTGTCGAAGCTCAGCAAGATTTTATTGTGGCAAATCAATAATAAATGCATTTCTTCACCCAATCCCTTACGTGCTTGATCGGCGACAAGACTAGATTCTAGATAGCTAGACTAACATATTGATGTTGTTTTTTAAAAAATGTGTGAAAACATCTGTATGTCTACGTGCCTTTCATGCTGTAAATTACGCATACGATGCTAAACAATATGCCGTGAAATTGAAACAGATTGGGGCAAAGGCTTTTAAATATGTTATACTGTCGTGTCGAATGCTCATGCGTACATTTTAATACACTTTTACTTCATGTGCAAAGTCTGGATTTAGCAAGTCACGTGCATCATTACGTCGACACATTTAATTTTTCAAGTCTTAGTCTGGTTTTCAAGACTTTTCTCTGCTTGAATAAATTTGGCATCAAGTCTTGTAAAAATGGAGAACTCTTCAAAATACATGACAATCACATTAAAAATCTGGGTTTTTAAATGTACTAGTAAGTATATAAACGTTCTAACTTTAATCAAGCTTTCATGCTCATTATTTATCAGGCGCATCATCGTATTTTTTTACGTTCACTATTTCATTGATAATCTTCTGAAATCTGCTTTATACAAATGATAGTATTTTTTTCTAGCGCCTTGTTTCATAAATGCAAACGTTTCAAACATTTACATTTCTAGCAAAGCAAAACTCACTTGTATTAAATAATACTTCTTTCTAACAACTTCGTAGCTGATCATTAGAACTTAAACGAAGTAAACAAAATATTCATGCTCCATGGAAAAAAAAATTCAACGGACTAACACCGTTTCGCAAACTGATCGAATTTACTTGCAAACAGTTTGCTTCTCAAAAATACAAGTGGTCCCTATCCTCAACGTCGCGGCCAGTGTTCCCTATCCTTTTCCATGTTTTTTTTTATCAGTTGCATATAGAAACTGGATATTTTTGCACCAGTAACATTCAGTCTGTCGGGATATAACAAGTTTTCATGCATCAATCGGCTCACTTGCGAAAACTTGCCAGAAGAAGAATTTCATTGATCCAAGTGTACCATATCCCCGAGCAATAACAATTGCCAAAAACTGTACACAAAAAGCCGCATAAACTACAAAAGCTGGCAAAGTTTGAAATACACCATGCAATCTGTCTTCGTGTACTCAGTTGGTTATTTTTTGTTTGGTTGGCGTCCATGTTTTTGTCACATGATTCCCCACCCTTGGTCATTAACTTATTTTTTTATATTTGTAATGTAATGATGCTAATGATTTTTTTTTCAAATATAATACATTAACATACCTAGATAATGATTCATTTATTCAATGAATTTTAGTTGTTACTTTATTTAGAAATAATTACAACAATCTATTATTTTCTCATCATTAAAATGTGATTTGTTTACAAATTTTGTCAATAAAATGGTATTTTTACCGCGAAATGGATAATAATGAATGTCGTCTGCTGAAATTTACAATGTCATTTTAATAACTGACGTCAACTGTCCGAAGGTACCTTTTCCCGTGACGCGCCCCATTTAGAAACTTTTCAACAGGAAACGATGTGTCGTTGTGTCATTTTTTTTCGCGATGTTTTAATTGTTTTGTATTTTGCGCTAGGGAAAATGCTTAAAATCAAAGCCGATGAACTAAAACCAATGATCTGGCGCGAAATTTGAATTTTTTTTATGCGCAAAAATTAATCCCCGCAAAATTTAATAATACCACAGTAATTTTCTCCAAACACGAGAACACGAGTCACTATGTTGAACAATTTAAACGAATGTAACAAAGTGAAAACAAGTAAACTCGTATCCATATTCAGTCTAGATTTCTTTAAAATTACAATATAATTGCATAACACGGCAATGACAAATAAAAAAATATATAGTTGATATTTTCATCCAACATGTGTTGTATAATTGCAATATGATTGTAACAATTCATTTTGATTTGTTTTTTAATGCATGTCATATTGTTATAATATTATAATTATATAAATATCGTTTCTCAACTCAGAAATAAAAAACCTTAGCCAAAACAACACAGAAAAATAAAGGTTGATGTTTTAAATACTTGGCGATTGTCGCGTTAGACAATTTTGTATACGTTTTTGGTTTACATAATTAGTTGAAAATAAGATACATGTATTATTCGTGTTGAAATAGCAGATGTAATTGTTATATGTATTTATGCGTTTTGAACTAGTTTCAATACAAGATAGATTGATATTTTGAAAACGGTATATTCGCATTTTAAATTGTCAATTGAAATAGTTGTAGCCAAAAACACTAACAGCATCAACAAAAAACATTTAACAACATTAAAAATAGTGTCTAGTAAAGCAGAGTCTTTTTCCTGCCTTTTGTTCTCATACTTCATATACTTAATATAACTGGGGCGCGTCACGGGAAAATGTACCTTCAGACAGTTGACGTCAATCCTTTTAATGACGTCATAAAGATTAGCAAACGACATTTATTATAATGCAATTCGCAGTAAAAATACCATTTTATTAACAAAAAATGTGTAACAATATCACATTTTATTAATAAGAAATTTATTTATATTAATTTTGTAAGTTCTTTCTAAATTAAGTAAAAACTAAAATATCACTAAAAATGTCCGAAGGTACCTTTTCCCGTGACGCGCCCCATATGTATGATTACATTTTTTCTTCTAACCCTTGCAATTAAACAATTACATCATCTCTTGCCCAATATAACATGACAACGAACATATGTACATTTAACGTTAAAGGTTTACTAGATTCTGTTAGGAGATAACGCTTTTTTACATTGTTGAAAGAAAAATCATATGACAATATTCGCCTCCAAGGACATTGTAATAATAAAACAAAAACTATATGATAGACCGAATGGGAAAGTCAAGCTTCGAACTTTACACACTTAAAACAACCCAACTGTATCCCATACACAAATGAAAACCATTAAATATCGATTCAATCATTATCTGTTTTAAATTAAATAGTGCAAGGTGTAAGATGTTATGGTCGTAACAAGATGCAAAAATATGTTTGACAAATATTCGAATTTTCAGTTAGGCATGGATACGCTTAGGTATATCATTAAAAGTTAAGATTACCTATCGTTTGTACATGACGCAGATACGTGATTTTTTTTCACATAAATCATAATATTTTAAGACAGATTGTAGTGTAATATTAGTGTACTATTACTAAAATAAACATAATTATATTATTTGAATTTTAAATGATTAGCACATTATGAGATGTACGGTAGGTGGTCAGTTAAAAGAAATTTTACAAGTGTTACAATGTCAACTTTTATAGAAAGCGAAAGTCGGTGACCTAATGACCAGGCGTACTCTGTATCTTTTTGGCTTCCGCAAATCCAAGCTCCAAAAGAAAAGGCTGTCCCTGCTCTATGTGCTAGCTTATGACATACGGGGTCTATATCACAATACAAGATAATCGTCATAATCGGATATTATTGCGGTAATAGTTTCTGAAGATTTAAAAGAAACATCGTCTAGAAGTAAGTCAGAAATGAAATAAATTGAATGCATCACGGCAGATATTGTGTTGTTGTAATCACTTGGGACCACAAAATAGTACAGCTGACCAAAATGGTTGTCATCAGGATCCAGGGCAATTTGTCTGATCCAGGCATTTTGTTTTTATATTTGATTTGTTATTTCACTCAAATAAACACAAATGCTTTGTATTTAAAAAAAAAATTAGTATACTTGAGTTGCACGTTAGGCGGTCAGTTAAAAGTCTTAAGTGTATCCCAATGACCAGGCATACTCTGACTCCACCGCGCATCCGTAAATCCAAGCTCCAAAAGAAACGTCTGTTCCTGCTCTATGTTCTAGCTTATGATATCCGGGGGCTATAGCACCATACAAGATAGTATAATTGTCATAACCTGTTATTGTTACGGTGATATTTTTGGTAGCACTAAAAACAACATCATCTAGAAGTAAGTCGGAAATGGCATATAGTGAACGCATCACAATAGCAACTGTACTTGTGTAATTACTTGGCACCACAAAATCGTATTTGTGACGAAAATGGTCGACATCCGGTATTGTCATCATCGAAGAATCCCCACAACTCCCATTTGACTGATGGCCGTATTGGGTAACCAGAACAGGCTGCGAGGCTTGTATTGCATAAGTTTGGTAACGTGAATATGTTTTGAAACGTGAATTCGGAATTCTATCCCTAGAAGTCTCCCAAACTTTACCATTTGCATCGGAGTATTTCAAAGACGTATCGTTGAATGGCATAACAATACTTATTGAGAAATCAGGGCGTGGAAACATATAACTGAAAATGAAAATTTTTCCTAAGGAGCTTATGGATGGCATTGTTTCGCAAATATAATCACAAAATACATTTAAAACCTGCGTGGATGGAATCCTTGCGCAAGAATGTCCCGCAAGCACATAAACTGGAGCCGAAGAGAAAATCCTAAATCCATGTAACCCATTTCCAACATGCATGTAGGTATCCATTCTATTTAGTGTAATATTAACAAATATATCAGATTTGTTCATCGTAATTAAAGTCCTATCTTCTGTGCCGACGATAAGGAACTGTTGATTTCCATATAATGTGGATGGATAGCTGCCTATAGTATAATCTGTTCCAAGCGAGCTTTCCGGCGGGACCATACTTCCGTCTGCGGTTCTAATTGCAAAAGTGCCTGCAAAGAGCGTAACCGGTCGATCAGCCATAATATGAACCCCTGTAGCATTAAGGTAGAGCAACTGTAATGCTTTCCCGCGCTTTTTTCTCGAATGTCGGGAATACTCGGTGAACTGTCAATAACAGTCGACAATAATCGATGTTGCTTCGGCTACTTTCGGCTCTGACGAGTAGCGTCGGAAGTCACCGAAAGCGAGCCGATGTTTGATGACGTCGCAAATTTTTGCGCGGGAAAGCATTACAGTTGCTCTACCTTAATTCATGATGCTCGTAAACGATACTTAGTTCAGGTATAGAGACAGTAATGTTTGCCGTTCCTTCCGGACATGAGATTAGAAGCGTGTGAAGTAGAGGTCCAGATGTGTTGTATCCTACCATGAAGCCTGTGATAAAGCTGTACACGGCTGAAATGTAAAACATATCAGATGCAAATTGTAAACACTTTAAATTAACAGTTATAACTGAATTACACTCTTCAGTGAAACCCACCGTCAAAATCACCTAACAAATATACGTTTTAAGGTGAAATGAGTCGATTTTTCAAACTTTCCGAGTAAGTTAATGAAAATTTGCATGCAGTAAATTGATCATATTTCCCATATGGAACTGAAGATTTCGTCAAATTATTTGGATTTTTCTCCAAGATACAGGTTTTCAAAGATGGCCACTGAAGGCAGTTTTTGGATATGACGTCAAAAGAACCGTAACTGAATGTTTTCTGCTATAACTTTGACGTCTTTTGAACATTCCGTTTTCTGTTTTTATAATTTTGTACAGAATATTTTTTTCCACTGATGTAACTTTCATGAGCTATCAGCCAATATTTACGTGTGACTTTGCAAAAAATCGGCGTTTCGACATGAAAAATGACGTCGAGTTTAGCTAAATTTTCGTCGCTTTTATTGGAATTACAAACAATCTGCTCAAAAAAATTTTTGTAAATTTTATTTAACCCCTACCCTTAATGCAAACTTAGCGTAATGTGCATCGTAAAAGGAATTTAGTGGCGAACAATAGTATCAAATCTGACAATATTTCATGTGATCAGCATATTCCGACAAAATATTATAGTTTATTTTATTTAAAAAGAATAAAAACATACGTCGTGTTTTTTTTCGATATGGTGAATTCAGTTTCATTAAAGGTTTCTTGAGGTGGTTCAAACAAAACTTTAAATCTTGTATGTTTAATGGTTTTGCCCATAGCCCTGCTATTTAAAGTTGCAAATACCGTTGTTTTTTTTTAAACGGAATGTAATATTGATTTTTAAAACAGCATTTAAACACACACGTTTCTCTGCAGTTACTGTAAACCTTATACTCTGTGGAATATGGGCGAATGGTGTAGATTCATATCAGCTGGCACATGCGTGCCGTCTGATCGGGATCTACACTGGTCGCCATTAGGTTCATTTGTTTATTTCTGAAAGCGACCAGTGTAGATCCACATGAGACGACACGGATTACCCATCTGACTGGATCTACACTTGTCGCACACGGGGTAAAACCCGTATAGTCGCACACGCGGTAAAACCCGTATAGGTATATATAGACTAAAAGGTTAAGGCAGGGGGCCTTTGTTACATGCATTGAGCCAGTGATGTTTATATTTGTCTTGCCCTATGTATAACCGCACATAGTTGTGCACTTCCCTTTCTTACAGTTTTAAAATTAGTACTTCCTTACATGTACAGTGATAGACATTTGTTTTCGATAAAATGTAATTCTCTTGTCGGCGGTATGATGCATTAAACTAGGCGAACATATTTCAAAACTTTATATTGCGCCATTGTTGAAGCTTGTTTTAAAAAATAGATCAACACACGAATAAATAAAGAGAAAAAATATGTTTATCTTATATCTAAAGAAAGCTGACACGATATAATGAACCAAACATAACAGCGCAGAATATTTATTACATATCAATTAAATTTATTTTATGAATTGTTCCTGCAATTACTAGACTTTTTTTTTCTTTTAATATCGAGCTCTAGCTCGGGTCGCGAAGCGACCCGAGCGTTAAGCTCGTCTTAAGGTCGCAGGAATGCCCATTCACTAAGGAGAAAAAAAGGTTGTCCACTTTGTTTGCGCTGGTTTCCGGTTGTGCACAGCATAAGGCAATGTAAACACGGGAAAAAACCTGACCGGTAAAAACTTACGGCAAAGTATTGTTTTTACAAATTTTGTTATTGACTTTATTTTTATAAATTGCTAATGGCAAAATATCTTTAAAAATTAAAACTTAATATTCGGTAGCATTGTTATCGGACTAGCATTTTGGAAAGCTAAAAAACTAAATCGTCTGTTTAGAGAGTAGGTTGTCGTTCGTTGAAACCTAGCAATCGGCCATTTTGAGAAATTAGACTGAAGAAGTCAAGTTGAAAACTACTGAATGGTAGCTTGTCAGTGGATTATTAGGCCTTTAAATTCAAAGGAGCATAAGGCCCATCGACGGAACAATCAGATGCAAACAATTCTTGAAAACAATATGTAAGGCTGGTAAGAACCAACTTTTATGTGAAGTTGAATTGTGAACTGGACCTCGCAATGTCACTCAGTCGTGCATTGTGAGACACACTGAGCTCAGCGTAGACCAGCGCCACAATTCAGTTTTGTATAAGAGTTTTTTGTCACTGGTCATGTTCGTCATTCAGACATGTGAGCTCATGGCAGTCGAAGATATTGTTTGTGAGAGTACTGAACAAAATAAGGGTCTGCACTGGGTCTACACTGCATAAACATAATGTTAATTGTTTTGGTTGATAGATTAGGATCGTTATCAGTCAATTCACACCAAATTTATGATCAAATACCATGGAATTGGTATATGGATTACAGTCAATAGGCCACAAACATGTCAAATGAGCCACACTTTATTTTGAAAAAGCTCAAATAGGCCTCAAAAATAGGCCACATTTTTATTTTATTTATAAAGTTTTTAGCATCATTGTGTTAATATTTTCTATGAACAAGTTGCTTCATAGATTGGACATTTTGTACAAAGCAACATGTACTTTTTCCGGATTTTTGTCCAAGACTATCATGACTAAATAGGTGGGAAAACAATTAACAAAATGTTGCAACAAAAGAAAAGACATCATTTATATGTCAATATGCTCTTTTGATCAATGACCTTAGTCTACAAAAGTCACTCTGTCTACACTAGCACAGAATCAAATATTGATGGTTGCAACATAAGCTGTGTATTTTGCATTGTCCAACATGGTAATTGGTTTAGAAAAAAAATATTTATTTATTAAATATGACACCTTTGACTGCATTAGCACCTCTGACTTTTACTGCAAGTGATGTAAATTGTGATCTTATATACTGGTAACAGTGTGACACCCAGACAAAACTGATTGAATCAACAGCTTGGGTAGGTGTAGAGAAGAGATTATGACTGTAACATAAATCACTTTACTTTATGATAACAGTCCATTTTTTTAAGGAAAAATGACAATCAGATGATGTTTTAATTTGTTCTTGGGTTTCAGGATGACAAGCACAATTTTAGATATCAATTAAGCAATGACACTATTTTTTTAAAAGCTTGTGTAAATCAAAAATCAAAACTAACTCTTTACAGTGATTGCCATATACAACAGACTTACAAGTACTGCCTGAATTGACTTGTGGCCTATTTGACATTGTACCTCCAGAAACAATTTATGTTTTTTTTTATATTTTGGCCAACTACATGACAGATTGTCCTAAATGTATGAAATTTCAGGTTTTGTAAATTGTATAGACAATAATTTTCTCAAAGTAACTACTGAGTATTACCTTTTTAATTTTAATACACAGTACTGTAGTATGAGATTTTAAATAAAAGGGAAATTTACCCTTTTACTCTACAGACATGCCTTTTTACCCGTGTGAGACTGGTTTAGATCCAGATTAACTGGCACATCTAATCAGGATCTGCACTGTTCACTTTTTGGTCAGAAATAACCTAATGATTTAAACAAGTGAACATTGCAGATCCTGATCAGACATCATGGATGTGCTGGCTGATCTGAATCTACATGTACACAGTTTTTCCATGTCATAAAGGTGTTTACATGGAGGAAAGGGTTAATCTCCAATATATTATCATCAGTTGGGACCAAAAAGTTTGACCAGAAAGCAGAATACATGTGTACCAAGAATAGCATCAAATATCAAGTTAATGCTCATTTTGGGAATTAAAAGTGTTCTATTATTACCATATTTTCTGTCATGTGCACATTTCAACATGATTTCATAATCAAAATATGTATGTGAGGTACATGTATAATCAAATACACTATTTACAAGGTGTCTGCTTTGTTTTGTTTTATTTTTGCAAATTTTGTTAAATATTCATGGCATCACTAAATTTGCTCAGCATCAAAAAGTTGTGTTTTAGAAAATAAAAAAAATCAGAGCTTTCATAATCATTTAAATTGTTGAAAAAAAGTAAATTGCTGTGAAGAGGAAGAGAAACATTTCTTGCCATGTCAGTGGGTTTTTGGCCTCTTTAAATACATGTAAAAATACCGGTACTTGGATCTGCTTAAGCTGGACTTTAACACAAAAAACTGGAAATTGCACTCATAATAAAAACAATGAGTTTTTTCTTTTGTATGTTTATGTTTTAGCAATGTAACAGTAGAGAAGTTTACATTTTTTAATATATGGTACTTTTTAAAGAGAAATTTACCTACCATATTTTAAAGTAGTTGTGCCTAAATTTCTGCAACGAAAAATACAAAATCAAGAAAATACCAACTGGAATGAGCTTCAGAATTTTGAAATTAACATTTTCCAGTTTATATATTACATTTATAAAATACTTACCAGACAGAGATCCAAAAGTGGTTATGAATAATGGCATGTTTATGTGTTCATGGGTTTATATTTTTTTGCAAACAATCTCTTAAAATTGTTATTATACATTTAAAAAAATGGACCAACAACATTTTTAATGCATGATTTGATTGGCAAGCGCAATTCATTTATGTAATGAAAATAGATATAAAGAAGCATTTTGTTTCAAATCAGTTACTAAGACCTGTAAAGGAGTGTTACATATGGATAATCAGACTACATGATATTGTACATGTTTATGTTTAATTGATTGAGATTATTTCATCTATTTTGGTCCAATAGATGAACTATTTTTCAACTTAAATAAGTAATTCTATCATGCACATTTAAGTAACTTGGCTCAAATATGTACCATATTGTCACCAAATATGTACCATATTGTCATAATATTTTTCACACAGCATCTATAGCTTCAAATTACTTTTGTTAATAACTGAAAATTCCTATGGCATTGTCATTCCTGGAGATATTTTCAAATGACTGCACAAATATGCCCGAAAATCTAGGTGATGTATCACACTACATATTGAAGTCTCAATGTGGTGTTAATGTGATGTACATGTATATTAAAACAGTATTTTTTAGGTCTATATTATAACTTTATTCATTTACATGCATATATATTTTTTGAATAGCATGGAACAATTTTGTGCAATTGCAAGTTACAATTGCAAGTGTAATCAAGGTAACATTTAAAAAAATAAAATTTATTTTTCAGACAATAATATATTAATTTTCATGCAAATGTGACAATGTAATATTTTCATGTATCAATGAAGAATTTATCAATATTCAATATTGCATTAAGTGAGGTAATGGAACACATTTGGGTTGTTAATTTAAGCATGTAGCCTTTGTGTTTACACATTAAAACCCAAATGTTTAGTAAAAGTCAGATTGCCAGTTGTCCAGCTGAATTAAGTTGATGTAGACCTAAATTCTTTCCAAAAATCATATAATTTTATCATGCATTAGTAGGCTAACAAATGTTATAAACAAATTATTTTTAATATAAATCATTATCTGAGATTAATAAAGCTAGAGCTCGATAAGAGGCAGTGCCTTAGTTCATATTATAAAATGTAATTCTCTTGTCGGCGGTATGATGCATTAAACTAGGCGAACATATTTCAAAACTTTATATTGCGCCATTGTTGAAGCTTGTTTTAGAAAATAGATCAACACACGAATAAATAAAGAGAAAAAATATGTTTCTCTTATATCTAAAGAAAGCTGACACGATATAATGAACCAAACATAACAGCGCAGAATATTTATTACATATCAATTAAATTTATTTTATGAATTGTTCCTGCAATTACTAGATGTTTTTTTTCTTTTACTGCGGATGAGTTTTAAAGCGGTTTAGCTAGTCTTATATTAATTGCAAATCTGTGTTGACAGTCTATCCACGATGGTAACTAATAACTAAAAGAATACTGTTCATGATATTGTAGTAGAAATCATTTTCTTTCAAAAAACTATGTTCTGGTGCTACATCAAAATAAACAATTTCATTCAGTTAAAGAACGAAATATATTTGGCTGGTTTAAGATAATTATACTTTCATTTTGCAAATGGAAGGAAAATTACAGGTACATGTATTGCGTTGAACGTTTAGTGAAGCATATAAGCGTCACAAAGTAGAAAAATAGCAGCTTGTGGTATTAAAGTTACTATGACTACGCATTTTTTCAGTCTTAATAGGGTGACCAGTTTCCAGCTATCAAGTTATTTTCGAATACGCTGGTTCTCGCCTTTTTGTTTCTGGTTTCCATAAAGTTTCATTGAAATCGATGCAGTAGTTGCAGATAAATAGCGCGGTAACGAATATTGCTCTATATGCACAATGCATAGGTTATTTATTGGTCATAACCCTGTATTAGATGGTCAGACAAGACGAGGATATGCGCATCTCCTTTTGGTACTGATGGTTCCTACAAAGTTTCGTTGAAATCCATCCAGTGGTTGCAGAGAAACAGCGCGGAAACGAACTTCGGACGGACGGACGGACGGCTTAACGAACGGACGGACAACGCCAAAACAATATCCCCCTCCCGATTTCTTCGGCTATGGATAAAAAACTTAACTACGTTAGGTGTTGGGTGGCGACAGTGAAACGAAACCAGTTTTCTATTTATCGTTTTGAATATACCTGGTCACTTGTAATTATAAACCGCACTAATGCTTGCAATATCAATAAAATTTTATGATTATGCATGTTCTCACTTTAATTAATTGCGGTCGCTTTCTCATTAACAAAACTCATTTTATTCTGAATTTGATTTTATTATCGAGCTCTAGCTCGGGTCGCGAAGCGACCAGGGGCCAGTATCTCGAAGCTATCGTAAGTGTAAAATTGTTCGTAACGTCATCTTAAGACATTCGTAGCCAAATGTTCCTCTATCTCGAAGAACTCGCAAGTTGCGAAGATTCGTAAACTTGGTCGTAACATACGGTAAAAAAATCGACCCCTTAACGTTCTCGTAACTTAATAAACTGAGCAGGGGCAAGTATCTCGAAGCTATCGTAAGTGTAAAATTGTTCGTAACGTCATCTTAAGACATTCGTAGCCAAATTTTCCTCTATCTCGAAGAACTCGCAAGTTGCGAGGATTCGTAAACTTGGTCGTAACATACGGTAAAAAAATCGACCCCTTAACGTTCTCGTAACTTAATAAACTGAGCAGATTCATCATATTCTCAAAAGAGTGGTCTAAACTTTTGTACTTTCCTAATATTTACTTAATCGAATTTATTTTTTAAATGTTCATTATAGATGAAAATGAAACTTTAAAAGCCACCAAATTCGACACAATATTGCAAACTCGGTTTGACTCAGCCAGTACATTGGCAGTAATGGAAAATTATATTACTGCCCATGCTGTCTAGCCACGGGTTGAGCACAGCTCAACATTCAATGTACTCCTATAGCCTTGTTAACACTGTCCCTTTATACAGCCCCGGTCCGTCCCGGTTCGGACACCGGGGTCAACCGGCACAACAACCGTAGTGACAGCGATAAAACTCGTAATGAATCGGAATAAACCGTATTGAACCGGGCAGTAGGCTCGGGGATGTTTAAAATTTTAATACAACCGGTACTCCCCGGGAGCGAAACCAAATGCCGGCTTATTTCGGGGAGATCCGGTGCATTACCGAAGCTCTTACGGCATGATCCGTCTCTCCACCCAGTCCACAAGGTCAAACTGTATTAAACAGGCATGTCCTCTGTCCAAGTTGGAGAAACTGTGACTCCCGGTTTGGCCACCGTGTCTCTGGGGAGAGCCGACGTAGCCAAGACTCGTGCTGGTCGAACTACGGTTTAGCACGGTAGCAGCGGGTAAATTCCGGTAAAGTGACGATGGAGTCTGGATATGGCTACGTTGAAAGCCGATGGATGCCGATTCTTCTACGGTAGCCGTATTTAAACCATGATTTTATATTTGAAATTCATTCATCCCGATTCATTGCGGGTTTTCCCCGCGTAAGGCACAAGGCTTCACGAATCTTCCCGGTTCATCCTGGTCCACCTGCTTCAAACGCCAGGTGTCATGCATTGAGACAATGTGAAGCGGGTAGAGTACCGTGAACGTATAAGGTTTCAACAATACACACGACAAGTAATATACGGACGCACGATAGATGATAGACTGACGCACGATTTACGTAGAAGATGCACGATAAGCGATATACGTTTATGACATACGATACACGGTATATCTACTTTTTACGAAAATGGTCTTTGTGCGGTGCAAACCTACGCAGAATAAATATAACGGTCGTCTGTATTTCTGCCTTGCCAATATTTTAAAATTATTGTTATTGCGATCAATTAAAAAACAACAATAACAAATTAGAATTTTTAAAATTAGTAATATTTGATTAACACAATAAAACTATAATTTTATACACTCGTGATGAATTTTCATGACGTTTATTGATAATTCTCGTTTTTTAAAATGTTGATAAATATCTTAATCAAAATTATTGTCGATTCCTACACGACCGCTAAAATTCTCCAAACATAATGGATTGAAGCAACGGCGATTAAATTTACGATTGTTGTTAGAATAAAAGTAATAAATTGCCGCCGGTCCACAATTGGTCTTTGTTTACAGGTGGTCGTTTGCACAGGTTGGACTGTATTGTGTTTGTTTGTTTTCAGTAAGTTTTCAAGTGAAGGTCAATCTAAAAGTCGTAGGGATTCGGACTCAAACTTTTAACTTCAGGTCGTTTTTCTATTTTTAATCGATTTTCATTAGTCTCTGATGATGAGTGTCTTTATGCTATATGTCCACTTTATTTGTTAATTTTTTTTTCATTTTTTTTTAATTTGAAACAGACAATGTCTTACAATATACCATAGAATTAAAATATTAATGACATTTTGCACAAAGTAGGTGGTTTGCACTGGCCCCAAATAATCCACAAAGTAGATAATTTTGGCTCAGTAAGTAGGATCGTTGAATAAATAAACATTTTGCTCAGAATGGTTTGCTATATGCCGAAATTTCACATGTAAATTACGTCATTATATGCCTTGTGTAATTCTTACGAATTCGTAACTTCGGGACGCGTTACGAGAACGCTAAGTGGTGTTTCGAGATACCAGTGTAACGTTACCTTAG
Organism: Corbicula japonica; assembly: GCA_038501625.1. NCBI lineage: Eukaryota > Metazoa > Mollusca > Bivalvia > Venerida > Cyrenidae > Corbicula > Corbicula japonica. Next base: position 12,861 of record JAZAYU010001557.1, on the reverse strand, counting down.
CGCCTTCGTAGCGATTTCGTAACTCATACCTTAACTTACGATACGAACATTTTTTCGAGATACTGGCCGCTGCTCAGTTTATTAAGTTACGAGAACGTTAAGGGGTCGATTTTTTTACCGTATGTTACGACCAAGTTTACGAATCTTCGCAACTTGCGAGTTCTTCGAGATAGAGGAACATTTGGCTACGAATGTCTTAAGATGACGTTACGAACAATTTTACACTTACGATAGCTTCGAGATACTGGCCCCGGAATCGGAAGAATCGTTTTGAGCGTAAAGATCGTTTGGAGCGCATGGTCCGGAGTGAAAAAAATGGAGTGCAATCGAATTGGAATTGGACCGCAATGGGAATGGAATCGGATCGGTTATAGATGGCATTAGGATCGGAAGCGGACCGGATCGGAATCGGAAAAATTGTCAATTTCATTATTTTCAGTACTGTACATTAAAGCCTTTGGAAAATATCGATTTTTTTGCTATTACTTTAAAAACATTTTTTTTTTCAAGAAAGTCTCTTGGTAGAAAACTTAACAAACAGAGTTTGTGTACTATTTTAATAAGAAATCAGATATTTACCGTAGAAAAATGGAGAAATTAACATTTTTGTGTTTCCAAGGAAGATAACTCAAGACAACCATGTCATCAAGGGCAGAAAATCACAAAACATTATCGCTCAACTGTTATTATCTGTAACTTGCCTATTGTCTTTTTTAAAGACATTTGATAACTAAATAACTTACATAATCATGGTTACTGTTTGGTTTTAATATGCTAATGATGGGTTGGTTTTAATATGCTAATGATGGGTCTAAGACTTTAAGTTACATCATCAGTACGCATTTTGTGTTTGGACTGTGTCTGAACCATGTTATTTCATGTCTAACAATTTTAAAAACATCTTGCTGATTTGACTCCAGGTGCTCAAGTCTCGTTAAGGTCATTAAGTACCCGCCCTTTTGGCTTTTCAATTCTATTAGCTTGTTATGTTTTACATGTTTGTGTGCTTGTGCATGCAACATTGTTTAGCTGGTTGGTGGGTTGGAGTTTTTTACTAAGACAACTTGTGTTTTTGTGATATGAGAATCTGTTGGGGCAAGTGTGAGGTTGGTGCACCCTAGAACCTTTTTTAAATCCCCAGTTGCAATTTGTTTTGCCACTGAACTTTCGTGTACTTAAAACTGGCCGAAATTTTTAGAGTATTAAGAAATCTGATTGATTCATCTAAGAATAATTTAATACATATAAAAATCGACATATTATGTTATGCGATAAAACTGCATAACATTATTTAGAAAAACTTAAAATAATATTGCGCAAGACTTTGTCTTTTTCATCCAAACGTTTAGGTCTCTGAAATTTTCACATTATGACATCCTAAGACAGTAAGACTAGAAAAATTCAGGTAATGCAGTGCGGGATTTTGCATTTTTCACCTAAAATTTTTGGACTTAGAAGAGATTTATGATGTGAGATTAAAAGTGGAATACAGTAAAATTGAAACAATACATCACCGGACTTTTCACTTTGAAATATTTTAAAATTTAGTAAGTGTAATTTAGGAAACTAAAAGTTATCATATCGTTGGACTTGGTCTTTTTCACCTCACATTTTCTATTTATGCGTAATGAATAAAAAGTAAGATCATAAAAAGTAAAATGGGGTAAAAGAAAACAAAAAGAGCTAGTCTTAGTCACTTTAAGCCAAATGTTTTTCTTTTGACTATTTGACAATATGATATAGAGGATATTTGTTTTACCAGTGTAAGATAGAAATATATTTCACCCAGTGAACTCCGGAATTTGTATTTTCACGAGTGGCAAAGCCACGAGTGAAAATACATAATAATTCCGGAGTTCACGAGTGAAATATATTTCTATCTTTCACTGGTAAAAACAAATTTTCTTTTTATTTTATGCTTTAAGAGCAAAATTTGCGTGAATTTGACAGAAAAATTGTAAGAAATGGCGCCAAAACCGCTTGCTTATTACGTGACGTCATGACGTCAAATATACACATTTGAGCCCGTTTTCTAAGCGTTCTTATTTGCTATGTTATATGCGTTTGGGTACCAACGTGAAAAAATCAATGAAAATAAAAATGATATTCCACTGTTTGAAAACAGTGAAATACCACTTTTATTTCACTGGGAAAATTCTATAATTCACTGAAAAGCATAAAATAAATTGTAAGATTGTGAGATATGTACATGTTACAAGAAAACATAATTTAATACTGTACCAGCATATGGCTTAAAGTTTGCCTTTTTCTCCCAAATGTAAAGATACTCAGAAAATTTCATAATATTAATAATGTATAAATTGTGAGGTGTGAAATTTAAGAACTTAAAGTAATATAGCATGGGACTTTGTCTTTTTTTACCCAAAAGTTATGCACTAAGAGAAAATTCTCAATGTAATATTGTAAGAAGTGGTGTAATTTAGTAAATAACACCCAAAAGTTATCAACTAAGAAAAAATTCAAAATGTAATATTGTAGGATTGTAACAGTAAGAGTCAAATACAATAAAAATCACTATAGCCGAAGTTCGTCTTTGCCACCTTACAGTTTCCGGCTAAGAAAAAATGTAATATTCATTTGTAAAAATGTAAGATTTGTAATTAAGGAAAGTTAAAATAATAGAGCGTGGGACTTTGTCTTTTTCTAGATAAAAAAATGGGTTTGTCCTGTAAGACTCGTTATAATTATCAAATGAAAAACCTTGAGTTCCAAAAGTAGTCAGTTTTAGGAAAATGTTTTTCAGACTGGTATATAACAGGATGCTGTATTCAGCCAAAAGATTCACATTCAGAAATGTTTTATCAATGAAGTGCCGAAAAAATTCGACTTAGAAAATAATGAGATGTTATATAAACTCATCGTTTTTATTGAAAACCTCCGAAATTAAAAATCTTTACACAGTAATGTTGGTTAAAGTAACATTAAGATATATAGGTTAGTTCTTTTTTACTAAGAAAATTCTTAAAAAAGTATCCGCGTTTTTTGATAAAAAATGGACCAATATATTTATCAAATACAAGAAAAACTGCCACATGAGATATTTAAATATTATATCAATTTAAACTAATCTATGACACTGGTGTGTGCGGTACTTATTCTTTTTATTTATTATTTTTACAAAATGTTTGTTTCTGATTTATGTTTTGCAAACAAATAATAGTGCAAGACCCTGGTCATGGGGGCTAGATGCCCCTGGAAATTCCTGGATTTTAGCAGTAAGTAAGAATATAAAATGATTTTTGCAGTTATAACAACTTCTTCGTCAGGTAACAAAAATTGTCCTGCCTTTATTGATTTGGCATAGTGCTCATAATTAGCAACACTCTATTTGTCATCCTTATTTTTCCGGTTAGCTCAATCGGTTGCGTCGCAGGAATTGCAAGGCTAGGCGCTGTCGCAGTGATGTTGCGGGTTCGCTCCCAGCTAGAAGCACTATCATTTTTTTATTGTCTCCTCTAGCAGGCTACTATTCCATTTATTTTAATTCCATTTATTTTTCTAGTGATTTGATATCATAGCTTGACCTTAGAAACTGTTCAAACATTATTGTTTTGCTGATTTTGACTCCAGGTTTTCAATATAATTTGTTGAAATAATTATTATATTAATCAAATCTGTTATTAGAAACAATACTTTTAAGAGAAACATGCATTTATATGAAGTAAGGTTTATATCGGTGTCATATGACTGTCTATGCCTCGCTTCCATAACCAATAATGTAAACGGATTTACATGATTTGGAAAAATGATATCTGAAGCTTAGCTATAACTGAAATTCTACAAAAACTGGAAAACTTGCACATTTGCAGGTATGATTTTAAGAAGCAAAAGTTATATAAGGTCCCTATCAGTATACAAACATTAAAATAGCAAACAAAGGGAACATGAAATAATAAGTAAAGTTTGGGTAAGCTACACTGTATCAATTAAGTCAATCCCCACGACAAACTTTTCTTAACTTTTTTTTTTCATGAATGGATCCATCGGTCACGTCTTTTCTTTCTAATGTTATTTGTGTCTTCTGCACATTTGTTTATTGCAACTGTTAGTTTGTTCATGTTTATTTTTGCAACATCAATGAGACCTCGGGAAATGTTCATTTCTTTGAAATCTTTATTTTTTATGGCCTGTGAAAGTCGCTTAAACAGCTTCTCAACTTTATTAATAAGCTTTTTTTTCTTGTCTTTTTGCTCTTCACAGCGAAGCGCCTGATGGTTGTTACAAAATCACAGTAAGTAGAAAGGTACTTAACAGCTGTGATTAAAAAAAAATAACATTGATCAAATGTACTTAAATCTTTGTTTAATTTAAAGTTTTAATCTTATTTTTTTATTACTTGGAAACAAAGACAATATAATTAAATAAATAACCCGAAACAGAAATACTGAAATACTCATTAATTTCGCGAGGTCAAAATTTCGCAATTTTGTCATAAAATCATCTAGTTTCTTTATTCGCGTATTTATGAATTCCCGACGTCGTCAGTTTTATTTTAACTTGCATATTTCCGGATAAACTAATTTTCGGATATACGGTAACTTTAAATATATTCGCGGTATTTATAATTTCGCGAGGTAAGCGATTCGCGAATATTAGCGAAAATAAACCACCTACATAGTTTCCTCAGCAAAAACATCATTATGGTAGAGACAAAGGAGACATGCACCAAACATTTAACACAGTTAAACAAACGCCATTAATTCTTAATTTTGACATCGTATAGTAAAAGGGAATCATTAAAGTCATGAATTAAGCTTACCTTAGTGAACAAAGATTAAGATGGTTATGTAATGCAACATTGACACCAGACCACACTACCAGCAAAGGAACATGTCAACTTTACAGCTTCTGAGCATTCTCTGTAAAAATACTTTATAAAAACACGGATTTAAGAATTACAACATTGTGATTTTGAAAAAAGAAATATTTAAATTTCTTTAAACCGTGGAAAACTAGGTGCTTTTTTTTAAAATAAAAACTGGAAAAAAATTAGGAACAATTTCAAACAATTAGGAAACACTAGAAAAAAATAGGGAAAACTTGGAAAACTGGAAAGCCGGTATTTATGTGTTGCGTTTGCAAAGTGCTTCAGTATATATTTTACAGAAGAGACCCTTATCGTTTTTTTCTTTGAGTAAAGCAACAGATACTGCTATAACTATAGAAGCAAGCAAAACACTACTCAGGCTTATCAGTATGTGGAGCTTATATTGTTGGAACAGGAGCTTATATCGCTGGAACCAATGTCCTCTTTGTTTAACCGCGATTTCATGATTAACTTCTTCATAATCATTCGATTCTTGACTCTCATCCACTTCTTCTCCTTCACTTCGCTGTTTTTGGTCATCCATTTTTTGCAGAAGACCAACTTGTAAATAACCTGCAAATTTCGATTTTTTAAGTTCAAACGTTCCTTCTTCATGAAAATAAAAATATACTTCAACAAATCTTGTTTATTTCCTTTAATATAGTCATGAAAAATTTACCAGTGTGTGCTCCCAAGGCAAATTTGCACTCTAAGCATACGTTATTAAAAAGTTATCAATTTTTCAGTGAGTGAAAGTTGCTGACATTTGCGAATGCAATCAACAGTTTACGGGTTAACCGCACCACATCACGCAATAATTTCTATAAACGTTGATAATGCTCAATGATCCTGTTTACATGATAATTTAAATCATTACTGTATCAATTATATAATTAACAATGTATCAATATAATAGATATACACGTATTGATCATGTTGATTCAGTAGTTATTAATGTTTGGACAGAAATCATCAGAAGTAGTTTTCTTGCATACCAGATCAGGTCATCCGGTGTTTTCACCCGTGTAGGAAATTTCGATCCTACGCCCCCCCCCCCCCCCCATGTAGAATGAGTCACGTAAGTGATGTCACGTCTTCAAGTATCTGACATAATATTTTCAAGTTAGTGACGTCATTTATCAAAAAGTTAGAATGAGTCTCGTTAGTGATGTCACGTCTTCAAGTATCTGACATAATATTTTCAAGTTAGTGACGTCATTTATCAAAAAGTTTGCGTTAACGTCAATATTTCAGCATAATTAAAATATATAAATTTGTATACTTACACAGAAATGTTATAAATAATAAAAGGTATGCAAGAAAAAGTATCTTGCATGAGACATTCGATAAAGATAGAACAATCTGTTACCTCAGGTGATATTAACTTTTTCGAAATTAGAGTCTCAACAACAGAGCCTCGTTCCCGCAAAACAGTTAACCCTCGGTGACAGATTGGTTCATTTTCACCTCACACTTATGCATGATGCGTATAAATAAATGTTTATAGTTAAGAACTTAATATCTGAAATTTTATGTAAATAAATATCTTTTTTTATAAATATTTTTATATTTATTTACCTATTTTTAATCAGATAAATAAGCATATAACTCCAATTCTAAGAAGGTGGTCGAGCTCTAGTCCTATTAAAGGAATAGAAAAATAATTTTCAGGAGGAACCTTCAAGTTAACGTAATCAATTATATATTCGAAATCATAGTATCCAGTTTCGAATATATAATTGATTACGTTAACTTGAAGGTTCCTCCTGAAAATTATTTTTCTATTCCTTTAATATCCGAACGTGAAGTCTGCAAATATCTACAAAATCTCGATGTCTCTAAGTCGACCGGACTAGATACAATCGGACCTCGTTTATTAAAGAAAGCCGCACCGTTTATATCAGAAGCGTTAACTATGATTATAAATAGAAGTATTTTACAGTCATCTTTTCCAAATTTATGGAAATCTGCCAAAATCAAACCTTTATTCAAAAGTGGTGACAAAGATTCAATAAACAATTACAGACCTATTTCAATTCTCCCAACTGTATCTAAAATTATCGAAAAGCACGTGCACAATGCTCTTATGTGTCACATCAACAACTTCAACTTACTTCACAATTTTCAAAGCGGTTTTCGGAAGCAACATTCAACCGAAACTGCACTGGCATATCTAAGGGAAACTTGGCTCAGCGCTATAAACGAAGGCAAAGTCATTGGCGCATTATTAGTAGACTTTAAAAAGGCATTCGATTTAGTTGATCACGATATTCTTATCAAGAAACTTAAAATATACAAATGCAACAATTCAAGCATCGAATGGTTTCGGTCCTACTTGTCAAATCGCCATCAGCGAGTGCAAATAAACAACCAGCTCTCTAGTCATGAAGAAATTTTAACTTGCGTTGTGCCTCAGGGATCTATTCTTGGCCCTTTGCTTTTTCTTATATTTATAAATGACCTTCCTCTTGCTATCGGGCACGCAATTTGTTCAACCGATCTTTATGCCGACGATACAACCATTTATGATATTCAAAGTGATAAGAGTATTCTAGAATCTAATTTAAATACAGCTCTTTCTAGTTTACAAAAATGGTGTGCAACCAATGGCATGCAAATCAATACTGATAAAACCAAAGTAATGTTTATTTCAACACAACAAAAAAGACGGTGCTTTGAAAGCGATCAGATCTCTTTATTCTACAAAGATTTTAAAATTGATCAAAGTTCATGTGAAAAAATATTGGGAATCCATTTTCAAAATAACTTAAAATGGGATATCCATGTAAAAGTATTATGCAGAAAAATATCCTCTTACATTTGGCTTCTTTAAAAAATTAAGGACTTCCTTCCAATTAATTCTAGAACATTGTTTTACAAGGCATATGTACAACCACACTTAGATTATTGTACTATATTGTGGGGAAATACAGTAACTCGAAATATTAAAATGATACATAAATTACAGAAAAGAGCATGTAGAATCATCTTAGGCAATGAATACATTGATTTTGACTCAGCTTTACAAAAATTAAATATTCAAAGGTTTGATCAAAGACTTATTTTTAATAAAACTGTTTTTATGTACAAAGTAGCCCATAATGTCTTACCTGATTATATTTGCAATATGTATGTTCCTCGTGACCAATTACAATTCGAAAATTATACATAACGATCCCATATTAACCATAATTTTTGTATTCCAATGCCACACTTAGAATTGTATAAAAATAGTTTACTTTATTCAGGCAGTTGTTTATGGAACAGAATTCCTAAAGAAATAAAAGATGCTTCTACTGTAAACAACTTTAAAACTTTGTATCTAAAGTGGAATGGATGATTCATTGATTAGTTCCTTTTATATTTTATATTCACATTTTGATGTTAAGATAAGGAAAAATGTATAATATTGTCTCAATGAAACAGAAATGCGTTGAGGCATGTATATAAAAATACATTGTGTATTATTGATTTATGTTCTCAAATTTCTTAAATATTCAGTTCTTCCTTGCGAAAACGCAGTCACATAGGCCTCGAACACACACTCGCGCACCCACCCACACGTTCTCTCACACGCACACACATGCACGCACCTACCCATTAAATGTAACACCTAAACATTAACACAGATATATTATTTGCAGTTTCATTTCTTATTATAATGTCATATTGTGTTTTGTGATGTTGTTTTATCTATGATCATCGTGTTTATCTTAATCTGTTTATGTTAATACTTGTAAGGAGGGCCATATGGAAGATTAGTTTATTGCTAAATATGTCACCCTCTTTAAATAAAGAATTTACTTACTTACTTACTTACTTACTTACTTACTATAAATATGGGGCGCGTCATGGGAAAAGGTACATTCGGACAGTTGACGTCAATCGTTGAAATGACGTCATGAAGTTGAGCAGACGACATTAATTATAATGCATTTCGCGATAAAGATATCATTTTATTGTCAAAATGTGTATGAAAAGCATATGCTAGTCATAAGAAATTTATAAATAGTTGTAAGTTCTTTCTAAATATAGTAACAACTAAAATGTCACAAAATATGACCGAATGTACCTTTTCCCGTGACGCGCCCCATATGACGTAGTAAATGATAGTTTTCTTATATAATAACAAAAAGCTAGTCGGTCTTTAAGACAACCTTTTAACAAATAGGATGGCACTGAAGTTAAAATCATAAAGCGATTATGAAATAAAAACGTTTAATTTTTATTGAATGTCATACAACAATATTAATTTACTTAGATAAAAAGCATACAAACATATAAACATAAGAATTTAATAGCATTGCAAAGCCAAAGGGCGGGTTAAACCATCGGTTACTCCTTACATTCTTCTGTCATTAACTTTATTTTAATGCTGTTGCTTATTTTTACTGCTTATGTTTTATGTACTGTTTATTTTTGCAGTCAACACCTGATACTGTAGCAATAAGCAATGTATCGCACAACATGAACAAACCTAGTTAGACTGAATATTTTCTTGTTCTGTACATTGCAACTTTCCTAATAGACTCCTAATATGTGTTTAGCTATCGGTATTACACATAAAATTGTTCTGAAATTATGATTTTCTTAATGTTTTCAAGTTTTCATGTTCTGAAAGTTTTAAACATGTTAAAACTAAATGTAAGAAATAAGAAAATACATGTACTATTTTATCGAAACACTGTTAACTACGACGCAGGAATCTTTTACGATATTTAGCTTTAAATAAATGCTTCTTGGGCATTTTAAATTTAAAAGTATTCACATTTTAAAACATCAAACATTCTTTCCATTTAACATGCAAACACACACAGTTACTTAATATAATAGGAATAACTTTTCCTTTGAAATTCAAAGAAAATGATGGGTTTTTCTTAATAAAATTCTAAGTGATACACGACAATCCTATTCATTTAGCATAGCGAATAGACTAAGTACAGTGCACGCGATAAGGTAAAAAACCACTAATCAAATTTCCGTAGACGTCGATTGTAACGTTTCATCAAATTCTGAATTTACTATTGGGTCAATCCCTTTAAATCATACAAATTCTCAAGAGAACCAACCTAGAGATACAGACACACACCGTAAAATACATATTCCACCATAGTATGACCGATAAACTTTTTCGGCATTTTTCGGCATTTTAGCCAGAAGTGTATCACCCCAGTCTCTGCGGAACTTTTGTTTACACTCTCAAAAATGACAGCTATTTTCAAAGTTTAATTTCACTTTTTTTCATTATCAATTTCATATTATTTGTATTTAAATACCTACAAAATCATAAGATTTTCTCATTATAATTTTCTTTTTAAAATATTTGTTTTCATTTTCTACCAATCAGGCTTTACTTCTTCTTACTGGTCCGCAAATACCCTGCACAAAATTATTTAGAGGCCTATGACCAATATTTATTGGTCTATAACCTAAAGGATGGTCAGATGCGAGTTCACGTGTATGTTTTACTACCTACAATGTATCAACAAATAATGCATTTTACATGTACCTACAGTAAAATCTCGCTATTATGACCACTTTTGGGTCATACTCTGCAAAAAGTGGTCTAAATAGCGGGATGGTCTCTTTGTACAGAAATATGTAAACAAGTAAACACTTTAACAACATGAACAATATTATAGATTATTATTAAATCATATTGGTTTGACGTTTTTCATTGGATTAAACGTGATCACATGATATGCGATAAATTTCGATATTGACTCGTAGGCGGTCTAAATAAATATTGACCTGGGCGAAATATTTCACGCGCGAATTGGCTTAGGTACGAAATACGTCACAGCGCTGTTACGTCACAACGAATACAACCGTTGTAAACAAATTGCGCCGACTGAGTGAGTCAGAAAAGTAAAACTGCTGCTAATAACACTGATGGAAGACATAACTGGCTCAATTTAAGATATTTGGGTGTTGCACTGTGAAATAATATCAGGCAATGTTTCATGGTAAAGTAATGTCGTCAGTTGCAGCAACGAAACGGAAAAACGTACTGTATGGTCAGGCACAAAGGTACAGTGTGACCATTTTGGAAAGTAGAATTATTTTAAAATTAAGATTTAATAATAAAGCAATTGTTGCATTTCAGTTTCGGTCAATATATGGTTTATCGACCTGTCGAAGCAATATTCACAGGGGGTAGACCAACATGCTGACCCTATATCTGTCAACATTGTCTCCATCTGTCGTTTTTCGCTAGATTTTGGTTATACCGATAAGATACTGGTACAATTTTTCCTTAGTAAATACATGTAATAACCCTGGCAAGATATTTATGATTATCAAACAGCTTCGTCCTAAATACATTCAGCTACCTTATAGTACTTATGAATATCCATTTATTATTAAATAAGAGAAGACTTCGCGTCAACAATATCTCCATAAGATTTCATGAAAAAATACAACATATGGAATCCACGACAACATATGGAGCCCAATTTGAATTTGTTTATATCTGGTGATTTCTCGTCTTTGTGACCAAAACAAACTGTCCGTTATGGTCCTCATAATTGTAAAATTTCATTATATGACAAAATTGTACCAGTATCTTATCGGTATAACCAAAATCTAGTGAAAAACGACAGATGGAGACAATGTTGACATATTTAGGTCAGCACTAGAAAAACGATTTCTACGCGAATATTCCAGGTACAAAACTAAACTTTGCATCTTCAGACTCCGAAATGTATACCACGGCGAATAGCATTGAGATTTTTTTCAAAACCTGCATTGAAATATTAACTTTGATCGAAAAAACAAAGTTACCTACCGTTTTCTCGTCGATTTTCGACTAACATATGGAATCCCGGAAGTACAACATATTATTTGAGGCGGAGCCCACTTTGAAATACATATGTACCCCCTGTGAATATTGCTTCATCAGGTCGATAAATCACCATATCGACCTCACTGAAATGCAATAATTTTTCACATTTTTCAGGTGCACAATAGTGTAGTATGATGTTTCTTATTTATCTTTATTAATTCAACATTTGACAACTTCTTCTAATTCTGCATCAAATAAATGACCACAAGCTCAGAATAAGGTGGGGTCAAAAATGAAACAAATATAATTTGCTTGCATCAAAATGCAAGAATCTGTGCCCAAGGTTATAAAACTGAGCATGGAAACCAGTCTCAAATCTCAAACATCTGATTGGCTGAAATGGCGACCAATCGCCATTTCAGCCAATCAGATGCTTGATATTTGAGACTGGTTTCCAATCTCAGCTTTATAACCTTCAGCCCTGATCTGCATCTATTGAAATTCCTTGTAATGGAAAACAACTACATTGAAAAAGTAATTGTGTGTAAATTTAAACGAAAACAAAAATATGTATTAAATATTTGTATAACTAAGCAAAGAATCTTCAATTCTTATGTTCTTAATTTCATCCATCCGCTTTACCATTTGAGGCACGCCACGGGAAAAGGTACCTTCGGTCATTTTTGTGTCATTTTTGTTGTTACTATATTTAGAAAGAACATTCAAATTTCTATTATTTTCTCATAACAAAACAGTGATTTTGTTACACATTTTGACCATAAAATGGTATTTTTACCGCGAATTGCATAATAATGTCGTCTGCTAAACTTTATGACGTCATTTCAAGGATTGACGTCAAATTCACGAAGATACTTTTCCCGTAGCGTGCCTCATTTAAAGATAAATATTGGCTTCTCAAAAGCAACACAAATACTTTTAAGAACTCAACATAATATTATTATTATAACAGGAGTGCGGCATTTTCTTTGAATTTTGAGCAAAAATTTTATACTCCGCATTTTTATTACTACTTATGTTTTAAATATCGTGTTTTTCTACTTATTTAGATAACATTGGTTATTAGAAATTAAAAATCAAGCAATTGCTATTATTAGAATCTGTGCACAATTTTTCTAAAGTGGTTTTAAGACAAGGGCCGTAAGTCCTCCATAAAATTTAATGCGTACATTTTGCGTAAGTGGTTATAAAAACTCGCAACACAGTCTTTATCACCTGTATGAATACCCTC